>VXBZ01008404.1:6927-36812 GCA_013399135.1 Heliornis fulica | reverse complement strand
AAAAAAAAAAAAAAAACAGGATGGTGAATATGCAGAGCCAGACAAGAGCCAGAGGAAAACAATAACCTATACCAACAACACATCTAGTATACCATGGAGGGGGTTAATACTGCTGTGCCATTGAACATACCAAAATGAGGAGCTTGGCAGAACATCCTCACGTGCTTTTTAGGCAATCCTGAAATTAAACATAGCATGACAAGACTCTCCACAAGCACTACTGCTGAAATAATTTCCACTTTTAAGCTGCTTTAACAGAATTGGAGAAAAGCAGATTTCTTTATTTGGTATTTCCATCAATTCATTAATAATTGTAAGAATAGGTGTCACCCACAGGAATTGTGTTAGCTTTGTGCCCTTGAAGGTTTCTCAGGATGTATTGATTCTGACTTACTTTTGTGAAGTCATCTTAAATGAATTTTTCTATGTTTTTCCTACCATTGCTCCTTCTGCTGTCCCTCTATAATGGAATGATGTTTAAAAAAAATTCACCAAAACTTTTGTCTTCGACTCCACCAGAACTTTCCAGACTGGAGCCGCCTCCAGGGATTTTGAGTGTTGACAAAGTGATTTCTTTTTGCAAATTGACAATTCAAAATGTGGGATTTTCCTCAACTACATTAAATCACATTTTTTTATTATTTTTTACAAACTGTAGTAAAGCAGAGCATTTGTTTTCATTTCCACCACAGACAGCCTGGATCATTCTCAAGTCTTGAACAAGTATGCCCTAGTAAGAAGCTACAATATCCAGCCAGCTTTAGAATTCACCTCACCTAACTTCACCAGTTAAATCATTAAGGATTCACTCTAAGGTCAGCCCCTTCAGATGAGAAAAACTGCCCCCTGGAGATGCTTGTCTTCTTCCACTGGCCACAGAAAAACATAAGGGCTAAGTGGGGTGAACATCCCTGCTGAGGTGCCAATTTAATTTCACTGAGTAATGGCTAGTTCAGCCTGAACCGAATCTTCAGATGGCTAAAACTAAGTGAAAGTCTCTAATCCAACCTCTGTTGAGGTAACAACCTCTGTAACGCAAGGATGCTACACTTCCAAGGTAGGCAGACAGATGCTTCCCAGTAGTATCTCTTTACTAGGCAGCAGATCAGAAAAGATACATAGTTTACATAAATATCTAAGAGAAAGAATTGAGCAGCTGCAGTTAAATGAGGAATGCTTTGCCTATTATTTCAGAAGAGCTTTGAAAATATGTTTTTGTTCTACAACTGGCTGGAAATGGTCATTCGATGCACATGAACTCATATCGTCTGCTTGAGGTTGCCTCCAAAGATCCGTTTTATCACAGCTTATTTATTACATTTAAAACTCCTTAACCACATTAAAAAAAAAAACAACAAAACTTCTGGCTTACATTTCAGTACAATTACCTTTCAGTGGTTGAATTTCCAGGTTTGAGATTTAAGGGGATTTTCTGGGGTCTAATGCTTTTCTGTAGATCTGTGCATTTAGAATTGTTGTACTGCTATGCTACAGGTAATGAGGCACTCCTACTTGGAGAACACCAGCTTCTTGTTAAATTCAATCAGCACACAAACAACTGTGTCTTTGTCACAGAAGCCCAAGTTCAAATGCATAAGGATCAGATAATGAGGGAGGGGTGGGGGGTGGAAATAATCTTGTATGACACAATATGTTTTCACTTTATTTTAGATGTGAATGCACAAGTATCTAAATCAGATGCTCTGGAACCAAAGCAGTTTAAATGAGTGCATTTTAAAGCCTAAAGTATGTTTAAGCAGTTGGATATTATAACAGCATACACCACATTGAAATTAAGTTACAATCAGACTTTATGCTGGCAGTTTGAAACATTAAAAAAAAAAAAAAGAAAAAACAAACAAACAAACAAGAGAAGAAACCCACTCCACACACAAATAAATGACCTTAACCTCTAGAAATGTTTTTAAAATTTGAGGAAAGAGGAGTTAAAGGAAAAAGGAACAAAATTCATTTTCAGAAACAAATTACCATCTCTACATCCTTGTCTTTTATGTTCCGAATATGTTGCAGGAAGTGGGAATTGTCAGAGGTATGTATAACTATGCCTAAATTATAGCTATAAAGCCAGCTAGCCTAATTCTTAGAGAACGTCTAGTTAGAACCTACTCAGATTACAGGCAGATAATAAAAAGAATTAAGCTAGGAAGCTGAAGGGGTTTTTTGCCCACACGTTATTTAAACATGAATCCAATTACTGAAGTTTCGTGGAGCAGCTGTCTCACTCCGTTCAGTCTCCCCTAAAACAAAGATGATATAGCTGTATCGCTGTGTTGAACAATCCTGAATTAGTGTGGGCAAATGAAATCCCTTCTACAACTTTATCCTGCTGTGGGAGGGGGGTGTGGAGGAATCCCTTTTAGCATAATAAAAATGATGGTGATAAAATGAATAATTATTATGGGATTTTATAGCTGGAAGGCATGGTAGTTATTTCAAAGCTATTTGTAACCAACAGCCTTATAAAAAGCTAGAATGTAATACATATGTGCAGAAGGTAACTGCAGTGTGTATTAAATCCCAACATCTGAAATAACGAACGGATGTTTGTCTCTACAGTAACTACCTCTATATCAAATGTAGGCTGATGAGCAACTAAATTAGTTAACTATCAGGCTTTTAAGAAAACAAAAATGAGGACTTAAAATAAACTGCCCTGAGATGAGAGTTTTCTTTTCCTACTCTGACAACTGCATCATTCCCTTCCTTCCAGCACCAATCTGGTTTTCTGGTGAAATGCATGGGTGCACAAGTCCGGGTAGATTAGTTCATTCCAGTTGCCATTCAGAAAAGTGTTGGTGCCAAAGAGCAGAGTCTCCAAAAGGTGGAATTGCCAACACTTAAGATGTGGAAGAATGCAATCCCAAATACACACATCCTGGATTCTTGTCGTAAATAAAACAGCAAACAGGATTTCTTTCTTCTCTTAAGGAAAAATAAATCCTAAAGGAAAAACAGAGGTGGTTTCTATGTTTGGAGTCAGCTTGTACAACAGCCTTGAAATGCATGAACCACAGAGAACTTTTCTCTTTTCGCTCTATCTCCCTTGCTTTTTAGAAATATCAGCAACTTTGATAAGCTTTGAGGAAACTGTTATGCTTCATTATCATAAGACAATGCCACGATACGACTCAAGAGGATGTTCCATATGCCTTCTCTCTCTCTCCAGGAGTTAAAAATTGATCCCATTGCTATTATTCCCATAACACAAAAGAACTTACAGTTTTGTAGTGTAGGTGACCTCCCTGTTTTCATCTAAAGCTGTGAGACTTTTCATCTTAACTCCTCCCCTGTCTTGTTGAGGAGGATAAATGACAGAGTGGCTGGGTGGGCATCTGGCAGCCAACCAAGGTCACCCCACCAGACTTTGATACAAGCAACAATCCAGAGATAAAGTGTGAATATCTACGTGGACTGTGGAGAATGTTCCAGAGCATAGGTTCCTTTAAGCAGAAGAACCGACTGTTCTGAATGTGACTTTGAAGGAAGCAACTTCAAAGTCTACTTTTTAAAGCAAATCTAAACAGCTTATGAAATTAATAATTCAATACGAAAAAAATGAATGAAAGTAATAAAGGTTTGAATTTATTCTTACTTTCCAAAGTCTTTTCAAGACTCATTTTTACTTTTTTTTGTAAAATATTAATTATTAACACCTAGACAGAACATAGGAAAAACTTCAACAGTAAGCTGTAATTCCCCTACATGTGTTCACACACTGAAGCACACACATTTATGTACACTTTTCTGAAAAGCACAAATCAGTTTAAGACGTATAATGAAAAACTCAAACAGATTCCCCTTTATGGCCTTTTAATAGAGCAACAGCCTTTTGTCTTCTACCAAAACACACTTGTCTCATTACGGTACACTTGTGAAAATGTCCAGGACCCCCCCCCAAGGTCCACTGATAGTTTCTGCCCCCCCTCTTGCAAATACCTCAATGCCGCTCTGCTGTTTCAATCTAGGCAGCGGCAGAACCAGCTAGGTCTGAATGGGGAAGCAGGACATCCTCTGACATCATATAGGGTATTGTGCATTCCTCACCAGCCTGTGCCTAAGGGGTGGAAGCAAAAGAGGGATTGCTGAAGATTTTTTTTTTTTTTTTTTTATGTGCTCCCCACAGGAATGTTGATAGAGAATCCAGTGATCTGATTTTCACTATGAAAAGAGTGTCTAGGCAAGGCAGTGCATATGTAGGGCTTGGAAATACTCCCAAGTGTAAGTGAAAGCGGTATTTTGGAGTCGGAAGGAGGAGCAGACTATCAGACCACTTACATAAAGCAGCCACAGGCTGGCTAACCATTAGTACCTAAGCACCTTTATTTCACAGAATCACAGAACATTAGGAGTTCTCGAAAGATGATCTAGTCCAACCCCCCTGCCTGAGCAGGATCATCTAGATTAGATCACGCAGGAACGTGTCCAGACTGGTTTTGAATGTCTCCAGAGAAGGAGACTCCACAACCTCCCTGGGCAGCCTGTTCCAGTGCTCTGTCACCCACACAGTGAAAAGATTTTTCCTTACATTCAGATGGAATCTCCTATGCTCCATCTGAAGGTACTTAATTACCTTTATTTAAATGCTTAGCCATGAAACAACTTTTAAAAACTGATTAACATTTCTGTATAAAAAATGAGCACTGAGTCAGGAAGACTGCATCCTATATCTAAGTTTTCCATCTACTCCTTGTAATCTCTATTTTGAAAAAGGATAAAATAAGATATGAGTGAAAACAATAATTTTAAAAATGCAAGTGATACACTTTAAAAGCTGCTTGTTCAAAATGAGTTTTTGCTCAAGAGCAGGGGTATTACATTTCAGATTTCAGGAATTTAAAGGGACAACACAACCAACACTGATGCCTGCTTATTGTAACAAAATAAACTGTAACACTGTTGGCTTGTATACATTAATGAATTAATCTTTGTTAGAAGAGGGTCTATAAAGAAGGTTCTTAAAAGGCCCCAAAAACATTATAGCACTGATGGTTTACCATTATGTGGTATAGCAAAGTTTTACTCAATGAGTTCTAAAGGAAGACATATGGAGCCCATTAAAACCCTCTCTTTTTTGTGGTGTAATTCTGAATGGCTGTATTATGTTACTTATTTAAAATATGGATTGTAACTTCCACCACCAATTAATAAGAGTTCTACACATCGCATGCAATTTATAAGATGCACAAAATTTGTCATCAGCACCTAAAACTGAAACAATGTCAAGAACTGTATTTCAGCTAACTGTAAGAAATACAAGGTTAATATGATGAGAGACAGATAATACTGACACTAATTAAGTCAAGGACACAGAATTTAGCTGCTGCTGAAGTCAAGGAAGAGGTGCTTCTCCTGTAAATCTCCTGATGTTTTGAATGGTTTGTCTTTTTTTATTGTTAGTGTATACATTGCTATCCTTTGTCACACATGCATAACCATACCCAACCACAATGTTCCCAAATACGGAGTTTACATTTAATTTTATAAATAAATATTTTATAAAAGAATCCCACATATGAAACTCATCAACTCAGCTGATCTCCCTCCCGTAATAAATACTGCTTTATTCACTGCTCCTTCCTCTTGCTGCCCTCTTACACCAGTAACATCTTTTTTACCTTCCTTTCTTTGTTAAGATTTTTTGGACTTTCTAATTAATGCAATTAGGCATGAGTTTTACACGTGGCTCCTGAATTCAGTGGAGATAAACTGAACCTATAAAATCCCTTGTGTGTACCTTATATCAGCATCAGGGTTATGATAAAAGAGGCAAGGACCAGGGCATGTGCTCAAGGTTCAAGCAACAGATGGTTGAACTAACGAACAGTTCGCTACTAATAAACAGTAAGGAAATAAAGCTAAAGAGAGATTTATAAAAATACAGATGCATTGCACTTGCACATGTACTTATGTATATATGGATTGTCAGTCAAAATCTTCACAGCAGAGACTAACTGAAAGAAAAGGAAAAGAACAGGAAAGCTCATTTATTTTGTCTCAGCCCTCATTTCCCCTCACTGGGAAATGTGATTAAAAGTGTGGTTAAAATGCAAAAACCATCAGGTTTAGTAAACTTCTCAAGCAGTTCAGAAGAAAGATTTCAAAGACAGAAATAAGAGTAAAGGAACCAACTCCACTGTGCTACTGGAAACTGAATTTTCAAACCTATATGACCACCATGTTCAATCTAAGACAATAACATCTAGCACTACAAAATGGGAATTTTTGCCATGAGATCTAAAGGAATCTGGTAGTCCACAAACACAATATCTCACTTGTATGCTGGCCACTAGAAGCAGATATACTGAAGAGAATGTGAGGGAAGAAATTTGTCAAAAGGACAACCCTAACCCTAACCCTAACTATTTTAGTCTGTTCTCCTCACATGCCAGCCTCAGCCTGTGAGGTGTTAGAAGGCCACAACAACGAGGATGTGCAAGATGTTAAGCAGACTTGGTTCATCTCAGGAGGAGACCAAGATGAGGTGTTCATATGCTGGAACATGTTGAGAGTTAATACTCATCAGCACCTGTTAAATGCAGCAAACAAAGCTGAAGCCAAACTAAGATGAATGTAAGCTTCCCAGTTAAAAGCCTAACCAAGGAGATACCATCACCTACAACTTTACAGCGACATCCTCACAGCTTTTGCCTTCCTATTTTGGCTTCACTGGCTTTATTCTGAACAGCAAAGAGAAACTTCATCTTCACAAGAAACCAAGATAACTCTCCCATGAAAGCCAGCTCTTAGACTTTATCTCCTTTCTGTAGCTACAAAACCTTGAATTGAGCATTTAGCAGTCACACAACCAAGAATTAACAACCAAATACAACACACAGCAAATGCTCTCAGATGAGTCACTGTACTTTTTTATTCTTGATTTGTTAGCTTCTTTGTCAAGCAATCATCAGCTAATTATTTGGCTAACTATAGAAAAGCAAAATTGTTACATCTGCTCAGATACAGCCCTTGAGGAAAAAGATTTCTCATTTCATATTTGAGTTAAAATGAAAGTGAACATAATGATAGTTTCAAGACATGTCATTACTACTTTGCTTCAATTATATTCACAGTTTTTCACATAAATATGTCCTTTATGTTTTTAAGAGGACAGCACAGCTGTATTACCTACCCACCACAATCTTCAGGCTACCCTCCTGGTTCATGTAATGCAGTTGTGCAGATTTCGGTTTCTCAATTGAGTATCTGGAAGATTCCGATAGAATCAGGTAACATTACAAAACCAGAAACAACCTTTTTACAGAACATAGGGTGCCTTTCTTTCATTGCTTTTGCATCCCACGCACAAAAAGTGAGCAAGGAGTAATATCAAATGTTACTGCAAAAAGAGTTTACGGGTCTTCTAACCAACATGAAAGCCAGCACAGCGGACAGAGTTGCCCACTCTACAATGCCAAGGACCTCTGCATCCAGGATTGTTTCCAAAGTGTCCTCCAGTGCCTTAGTGACCTGTCGAAATCATCAGTTTATCAGCACCGAAATGCATCTCTCCCTACTGACAGTTCTTCAAATGGCAAAGTACTTGCCAAAAAAGGACTGGCTTCTGTTCAAAGAAAACTGCAACATGGACAACAGGCAGCCAAAGCTGTAACAGCAGCTTTTAAAAGTAGCAGTAAAAAAAAAAAAAAATTGAAGAAATCTGAAAAACTTTCCTGACAGATCTTTTTTTTGTTATTGTTTTTTTGTTTTGTTTTGTTTTTAAGGAACTGCAAGAGGAATGTCTACTACTGTTACAGATACAGGTACCACTGCTGGTAGATATTAAGTTTCCAATTATTTGTTGTAACACATCTGAGAGCGATTAGACAGTTTACATATGACTGCTAGGAGCCCAGTGCACATTATGTGGGCCATCAGGTCCTGCAGCCTAAACACAATTCTTGATTTAATGGATAAATGAATTTTGCTAAACCACTTCAAATACAGGAATGTTTTCTGAATCTGTGCACAGGCTGTTAGTGTATTTCCATGAAGTCTCACTCCAAAGAGATCACTATGCAATTTCTCAGACCCAGTAAAAACTGCACCCCAAAATCCTATACCAATGAATTAGATACTGTTTTCAGTGACTGTTTGTAAGCCCCTACACTAATGGCTTGGTTTTCATTTTTCTTTTTACTAAATGATACTTCCTATGAAAGTTGTCTGCTTTTCATGAAAAAGGGGGGGTTTCCCCTATTTTTCTGCCTGACACTCGAAAACATTTCTTGGTTTTTTTCTCCAGCAAAAGCACTGTTTACATTGCTCACTTTTCCAAATCAGCATCTCTTTGCTGTTGAAGACAGTGACCTCAGTCTTAAAAGAACAATTTAAGGCTTAAGGAACAGACAAACTAAGGCTAAAAATTCTCTTTCACTGCATCTCTTCTGCTTCCTTGCTAGTGTCCTGGAACTTGACTCGTTCTTACAGATGATTTTACTGAAGTTAGGAAATTTCTGCCATGCTGTCTTGTAAGAAGAGGAATAAAGTAGAATTTTGCAGCATTATTATAGAAGTAATTAATTAAGCATTAATTAGGTGATCAAAAAAAAGGTCTCTGTTTTCAGATACAAAGAAACTGTCCTTTCACTCATACAAGTGTATTAAAAGTCTGTCTATCCTGGAAGCCAATGCACTGAAATCTTCAAAATGAATTCCATGGAGAAGGAGGGGAAGTTTCATAAAAATCATGATGGCTTACAATATAAACATTAAGAAACTCTGTAGTACACAGTTTATTTCTGAAACTAAAAACTTAAAAACTTTTAAAACATCACATATAACACAGACCGCTGATCAATACCCTTCCCTTCACAAACTTCAAGTAAAAATCTGGAACCTTGGCAGTGCTAATGCCAATTCAACATGAGCATATCGCATGGGAAAACTGTACTCAAAGGTCTTCAAATCTCCTTCCCACTTGCATGGTACTCATGGATAAGCACATAAGCTGAGCTGGCTATTTGCTAGATAATACTTTCCAGTTTGGAGCCCAGTGTTTGGAGATCCATTTTCCCCACTGAGTGACATAAACCAATTTATTCAATGTACAGCCACTGAGACCACTGTGATCATCCATTATGATTTTTATAGATCATGCTATGGCATCAATAAGATTTTAGTCTTTCTTACTTAAGTGATATCAGTCCCAAATTTAAAAATCAAGGTGAAATAGAAGAGCTTGGATTTAGGGCTTCTATTATTATTATTATTATCATTATTACAAATATAATCATTCTCATGATTGAGAAATATTTTTCTTCTCTAAGACTTACTGAAGAACTCTTCACATATTCCTTAAGTTGTTTGTTGCGGGTTTTTTTGATCCAATAAAGAATACTGATCTGAAGGTAATAAAGCCACTGTCCCTATCTATTTAAATTATAGGATCTTAATATGGCCTGGGTTGGAGGGGACCCTAAAGATTATTTAGGTCCAACACTACTGCTGTGGAACACCCTCCACTAGACAAGACTGCCCATCCAACTTGGCCTTGAACACTGCTGGGGGCAGGAGCGGGGGCATCCACACCTTCTCTGTGAAACTACTACCCTCACAGTACAGAATTTCTTCCTTACATCTAACCTAAAGCTATGCTCCATCAGCATAAGGACATTACCCCTTGCTCTATCAATCCATATCTTTATGAACAGTCCCTCTCCATCTTTTCTGGAGGCCCCCTTTAGGTCTTCTTGGAGCCTTCTCTTCTCCAGGCTGAAAAGACCCAACTCTCTTCATAGGAGAGGTGTTCCAGTCCTCTATCATCTTTGTGGCCCTCTTCTGGACTCACTCCAACAGCTCAATGTCTCTCTTGTACTGTGCTGGCCCCAGAGCTGGATGCAGTACTCCAGGTGGGCTCTCACTGGAGCCAAGGGACAGAATCGCCTCTTTCAATGTGCTGGTGACGCTTTCTGAGGTAGCCCAGGACACAGTTGACTTCCTGAGTTGCAAGCGCACATTGTCAGCTCATGTTGAGCTTTACAATGCTCAAAACCCCCCAGTCCTTCTCCTCAGGGCTGCTCTCAATCCATTTTGCGCCCAGACTAGTTGTGCTTGGGGATGCCTCAACCTATATTCAGGACCTTGTTGAACTTCATGCAGTTTGCATGGGCACACCTCTCAAGCTTGTCAAGATCCCTAATTATGACATTCCTTCCCTCCAGCATGTCAACCATACCACACAGCATGGTGACATCATCAAACTTGCTCTCATTCCCACTGCCCATGTGTCCAACAAAGATGTCAAAGTATGCCAGTTGCAGTACCAACCCCTGTGGAACACCACCTGTCATCACTGGTCTCAATTTGGACATTGAGCTGTTGACCACAACTCTTTGAGTGTGACCATCCAACTGATTCCTTATCCACTGAGTGGCCCATCTGTGAAATCCATGTCTCTCCAGTGTAGAGACAAGGATGTCACGTAAGACAGTATCAAATACTTTGCACAAGTCCAGTTAGGTGACGTCGGTTGAACTTCCTTTCCTTATCTGCCAACGCTATAACTCTGTTTTAGAAGGCTTCCCCATTTGTTGGGCATAATTTTCCCTTAGTGAAGCCTTGTTGGCTGTCACAAATCACCCCCTTATCTTTCATGTCTCTGAGCATATTTTCCAGGAGGATCTCCTCCATGATCTTGCCAGACACAGAGGTGAGACTGGCCAGCGTGTAGTTCCCCAGATCTTTCTCTTTACCCTTTTTAAAAGTGGGGGTTATATTTCCCTTTTATCAGCCAGTAGGAACTTCACCAGACTACCATGACTTCTCAAATATGAGAATGGCTTTGCATCTTCTTTTGACGGTTCCCGCAGGACTTGTGGATGCATCTAATCAGGTCCCATGGACTTTTGCATCTTCAGGTTCCTTCAATGGTCTTGCACCTTATCTTCTCCTACATTGTGTGCCACCTTTGCCTTCTTTGTCCTGGGGAGTGTGACTATGCCCATTTACAGTGCAGACTGAGGAAAAGGAGCCATCACTCCTGAGTTTGGAGGGGTTGATCCTTCAATACTAACCAGCTGTCTGTGGTCATCTTCCTTCCAGGGCTTTGTTCCATTGTATTCTACCAAGAAGATCCCTGAGGAGGCCAAAGTCTGCTCTCCTGAAGTCCAGGGTAGTGATGTGCTTGTGTTCTCTTCTCACTGCCCAAAAGAAGTTGAAACTCCACCATTTCACGGTTTTCCTTCAGCTTCACATTCCCCACCAGGCCTTCCTTGTTGGTGAGAACAAGGTCCAGCATGGCACCTCTTCTCATTGCCTCATTGTTTATGTCCAGCAAGATGTGAGAGACATCAGCTTATAAGACCAAACAGTTGAAAAGTCCTAATGCTTTTTGCTCTTAACCCCAAAACAATAGCAGATGAGCCTTGTCAACAATTTGCTAGTTGCTTAGTACACTCTGACTACCATGTTCTAGAATGCACACTGTATATCTGGTTGGTATTAAAGTGCATAATGAAGAACATATTTATATCCTGTATTTTTTCAATCTTATTCACTATATTACCAGATTAACGGGCCTACAGTTCATATCAGGAGCCAAATTGTTCTAATAAAATATGAAGCACTTATCTGCTGAGCAGCTGGGAAGGGCACAGTTTGTTTATTGCCAAGTTTGAAACAACTCTAACAAGAGCGTATGTTACTAAATCTCACTCATGCCCTTAAGATTTCACATGCTAAGTCAATGCTGAGTAAATAAAATTCAGGATCGTAAAGGAAATCCTAGTCTTTTGTTTTATTGACCATTAGTTACAAGCTTGGCTCTGCACTGGAAACAGCCTGTTTTCCAGCTCACTTCATCTACTTTTAAGGGACCTAGCACCTCATTATAATCTACAAAAGACATGGAAAATACTGGGCAAATAAGCAAAGGAACACAGTCCTACCAGAACCTTGGAAAATCACTGGATAAACAAAGTTCGTTGACAGCTATATCCAACTGTCACAGCATTTCACCTAGAACTTGTGAACCAATAATGATACTCTCCTTCCTCTCAAGTCAAATAAGATGTGCCATTAATTTTATAATGACAGAATTCTCCCTATATCTTTATCCTGAAAAACCTACAAATCAGTTTAAACAAGATACAGTTCTAAAGACCAAGTATAAGGTTTTGACCATCTTCTTTTCATGGAGAAAGCTCACAAAGAACACACTGGATAAAGACACAAGAAGTCACAAATAAAGAACAGGTATTCCAAATTATAAATATCAGACCAAAAATTGTATGTAACAGGATGTAATTAGAAACAGAGAACTAGGTAGCAAGAAACAAATTTATTTCTTCCAAAGATGTGAAGAGTCTTTACCATTGCAGTGCTGTTACAGGTCTACTGTAAAATGAGTAGTCCCATTATCCAGGTGAAGACAGATGGGGACAGGAGGTGGACTGAAGAACTCACCAAGTTCACACAGGCTGAAAGTCAAGAAGTGAATATAGTTCTGCATGCTATCACTGAAGTCCTGCTGTTCTAAACATAATCAGAGCAAAGCCATAATTCATAGAGCTATTTTTAAAAATAATAAGCATAAATAAAAAAAAAAACTTTAAAACTTCCTACAAAGTTTCTTCAAAAAATGAACCAATAAAAATAATTTTCAAATAATGATGGGTGTTTTTAAAGATTGGAAGATAGGAAGAAGGTGACACTTTCATTAAATATGGAAATTTCAGCAACAAGCTCCGAAAAAAGATATGAAGGATTTTCATGCAAGACAAAAGAGCTTTTAGAAACTTCAAAAAAACACGAAGAAAGAATAAAAGCTAAAAATTATGCTGAAGTTCCACCCGACTGAAAGGAGGAGCAGCAAAACTAATTAGAAATAGAGAAGGTAGATGAGCAGAATAGATGTCTTTAAGCACAGTGGAGAAACACAAGATTGGAAAATTACAACTCTGGAAATATGCATTTATCACCACATATGAATGTGTCTGAGTTATAGAAAGATGTATGGAAAAGACAACTCAAACTCTCACTGTTTCCACACAACACAAATATGTACTGAGATGCAGGACGTCACTTTAACTCAACAGCATTGTGCTTTACATCCTGCATGTACTTAGCACATTCAAAACATCCAGCAAATCTGCCGTCCTGCCTGTTGTCAGCCCAAGACATCAGAGTCTGAGACATCACACACTGATGATGGACCAGATTTAGAAAGCTTGAACTAGAACAGATGGAGCTCATTTGCTGTTCAAATATGTATAGTTTTATCTTCTCGTCTTGCAGGAATAACATCAAAAATTAAATTAAATAAAGTAGCTTCTGGATTTCAGATCTACTTAAATCATAGCAGGCTGGGTCTCATGCAGAAAGAATGACACAATGTCTATAGGGCTCTTAATCTAAATAAGAATTCCCTCATAAAGAAGATAAAAAGAAGATAAAATTAAAAAATATATTCTGGTTACTTTTGCAATCTAGATACTTAGCATTCAGTGTATTTCAAGCAAAAAATAAAATCAGTATTTGGCATTAGGGTACTGAATTTCTTTGGTTATTCTGTAGGAATGCAAACACAGCCTTAAAAAACAGTGTCAAAATCATATGTTTATACAAAAACCTCACATGACAGATGAGGTTTGTATTTGAATAATAAGGGGCTCTAGAATGAAATGAGAGACACCAGCAGTTCTTAGGAGGTAAAGGCATATATACATTTTTTTTTTAAATTCTTTATATAAGAAATATATCTTAATTTTGAGAATGCATTAAAAGTTTAAAGCTAAGGTTTCCATTGTCAGGTAAGTGGCAGCAAGTCAGTAACACGTACAGGTGAGTATCCCTCAATGCACGCCTCAGAAGTCTTTATTTCAGAGTCTAAATCCAAGGCACTTTAAGCCTCTTGTCATTTTCAAAACCTGATCATATAATTATTTTCTAGTATGAAATAAAACATAATTTGTTTTTATGACTATATATAAATTTTTCTTACCGAAAGTTAGACTACTGCAAATGCTTACTTGCATATGATGAGTTCCATCCTTTATGACTGAAGGTTAGTAAAAACAGGCCAGGATAAAACCTCATTTAAATACTTTTTCAGACATATATCTTGTCATGAAAAAAAACAGCAGTATTTTCTGCATGCTACAGAGCAGAGACATCACACAGGTTTTGTTATCTCATCTCTGTCAGACGCAAGAACACAGAGGACTTCACATCAGTTAGAGCCAACACTTTCTAAATCTCTTAGGTCATTGCCATGGATGAAATATTCCATATGTAAGTGTTCACTCAGTCAGTAAGCTTGGAGACAGGAAACTCATTTATGTACTTATTATCCCTCATAATAACATATACCTCTTTAGAGATTAACACTCTAAGACCTCTTAGCCATGCAAATCATTGATACAATTTAAATGTCCCTGGGATAAAACATAACCTTCGGTACCAGAGGAACCAAGGCACAGAAGTGAAATAAAAACCTGAAGTTCCTGTTTAAGCTGTGAATGTTCAACATTAATTTAAGGGAAAAAAAAAAAAGAGAGAGAGAAAGAAAAAAAAAACCTTACATACAGACACACATGCAAAAATCCATTATGGGGGTGGTGGGGTAGAAGAATCCGGTTTAAACATACTGACCAGCTCTGCTGGTAAGAGAACCAGGCACCTTGGATTCAAATTTCATGCTCTCACCACTAAACCACAATCCCTGCAGAGTATTTAAGTAAAGCTGTAAAACGGAACATCAAACAAAAAATGCAAAGCTCTAGGATGTATTTGAATACTATCAAGAGCACTCAGCTAATCACATTTCTCCTCGGCTAAACATATGTTAAAAAAAAAAAAGACAGAAATTATTCCATACAGTAGAATATCATGGGAATCTCTACATGGTTATTACAAGGAGCAAAGAATTAGTGTTCTGTTGCAAACTAATTGAATGACCAAAAGATAAATAAATCATAAAACATGTTAAAAAGCAGTGATGAAGAACAACTCAACAATTTGTGGCTAAACAAAATGGTTACTGCTTAGTCACGATTTCATAAGTTAGCAGTGTGAGATATAAGTGCAAAAGAAGGATAATACTAAATGGTTCTGACATTAACTCGTTCAAATACCTGTTTCTTGAGAGATACGTTACTCCTCCCCAACATTGTATTTTGTTGTGTGCTTTTTTCTCATTATATGTATGCCAGGCTTAACTGGGACTTGAGGTATTTTTAAGAAGAAATATCAAGTGCAGAAAGGCCTGTGATACACTGTACGTCACAAAAATTTAGAATATTCTAAATTCAGAAACGTAGAATACAGAAATTCAGAAATTCAGAATGTAGAATTACAAACTTTCTGTAGAGACAGAAAGTTTGTAATGAAATTTTTACATGGAAATTGATGTAGTGAGCAAAAGCACTGCTCACTCCAGCAGCAATCAATAATGCTTCAGAAAGTTATAAGAAGCACCTAGTTGGCAAAGGCAAATTCATCTCCACATTAAAAGTAGACCCAGTCTGTGATGCTCAAATCTAAACCTAGAAGCGGAAGATGAAGAAGTAGTTCCTCTGAAAAATTCTAATCTTAATATTTATTTTTATTTCCATATAAAGATATTTCCTACCCGACCCTGCAATGGTCCAGGCCCAGATTTAGCCATAATGGCTATAGAGGCCTTCTGTGCTAAGCATCCACCTAATTGCATAATGCAGGCATTTAATTTTACTCTACTCTGATCCCAATTCATAGCAGAGTCGAGTTGAAAAAAAAAAAAATCAATCATGACTTGTGACCTGTTTTTTCAGATGTGCAAAGCAAACCTAATCCATTTTTTTACCTTATAGAAATACCTTTATCTTCTGCCTTATGGTGGAGAGGGCCTTTATAACCCCAGGACTCAATTTGTACACCTATAAGAGATAGCCTTCACATCAGAGGAGAGAGGCAAAGGAAAGTCCCCAGAGCATTCCAAAACACAATCACAAAATGGAAGAATAAATTATTTTCAAAGACAACACCAGAGCAGGAAAGTTATTAAGAATATGAGGCCACTGGGTTTGCTAGCCCCACGTAATCAGAAAACAAAGAGCACAGTGGATGAAGTACCATGACTACTAATCACTCTACTGGATCTTCTGGATTTTGACGTGTCAATTATTTTTATTTGAAGCTGTCCATATTTGAAGATATGAATTACATGTGTAGCTGTTTATCAGCTAGAGTACATACACTGATCTTCCATCAAGGAGAAAAGCAACAGAATGTAGATGAAAAAAATGTTAAGACTTTAGTAATTAGAAAAAGACAGCTGCAGCTAATAAGGAGATGGACTGTTAAATTGGGAATTTTTTAATTTATTTTTTTTTTAAACTTTACTGCAGCTGAGCCACAGAAGCCAAGTAAATTACTGGGCTCTTTTGCTCTATTACTGCTGGTAGAAAAGCGTGCATGGAAAAACTACCACAGCTGATCTGGAAGGAACAGAAGCCCTAAATGGAGGTCTTCATTCAGGTCAAGCTTTGGCAAATTCTAATCCTTCTCAGGTGACATTACTTGTATTCAACAGCATCCAGTTGATCTCTTCAAATATTTTCCTTCCTCTCCTCCTTAAGCCTTCCAGAGTGTGTTTAAGTAGCACAGACCAATGTTATTTTACCCAATGAGCCTCATATTACACCAGGCTCAATATGCAGTAGTTTCACTTAGCTGCTGCTTGGAAAGCTATTAAGAGAAAACAATATGAAACCAAGCCTGTCTTCAGATTTAGGTTTAATAGAGTCACATTTCAGCCCTTTCCCAAAAGCGGAAAAAACCCTACATAGTGATGCCACTGCTAATGTTACAATAACTGAAATAAAAGTTGGAAGCAGCAAGACTTTTTCCAGGAGTCTGATGGAAAGAACTAAAGTAATGAAAAAGAGTTTGATTTCTCAAATACAGCACTAGCAACGTGAGCTACGACTCTTAAAAGAGAGGTTTTCAGTCTTTCTGTATGATCTGAGTGTAATATTTCATGAGATAACAACATACCTGAGCATCACTTTGGAAATACGCACTTTATATGAGACAGACTAACATTACCTCCAGATTTACAACAAAGTGAGACCAGTTAGATCTAGTATCTTAACGATCTCATTCACAATGCACTCTTTGCTATTTGTAAATATTTAGAAAGAAATAAAACAGGGCAGCAAGGAACTCATATGATGCAAAACTAGCATGATGTAGAACTTTATTTTATGGTAACTTTAAAAGGCTCTGATCACCTAGCCAAACTCAGTTTTTCATCTCCCCTCTGATTCCATCTATTTACCTTTCACTTCTGCTGGGCATCATCTGCTTTGAAAGTGTGCACAGGAAGGAGAAGGGAAGTAAGAGATGGACCTGGTGTTACTTCAAGACTTCTGCTAAACTGTGAGTCTTGATGGTGGGAAAATGACAGAGCTGGGAAGCCCTATGTCACTGCTAAGTACCAGGAAGCTCCTCTGGATTGATCTCAGTACTCCAACAAAGTTAAGGTGATTGCAACTGCATATGATTCAATAAAACTGTCATTGTAAAAAAAGTGTTTCCTGATATTTAGACAGAATCTCCTGTGTTTCAGTTTGCACGCATTAAAGCTTGTCCTGTAACTAGGCACCCCTGAAAAGAGCCCAACCCTGGCCTCTCTGCACTCTCCCTTCAGCTACACTGATGAGATCTTCCTTGAGCCCTCCCCAGGATGAACAGTCCCAGTTCTCAGCCCTTCTTCACAGAAGAGATGCTCCAGTCCCTTATTCATCTTTGTGGCCCTTCACTGAACCCTTTCCAGTATGTCCATGTCTCTCTTGTACTGAGGAGCCCAGAACTGGACACAGTACTCCAGCTAAAGCCTCACCAGTGCTGACTAGAGGGCAAGGATGACCGGCTGGAAAAATTCCTCCTACTGCAGCCCATAATACCAGTAGCCTTCCTCTCAAAGTAAGAGCACTCTGACGGCTTATGTTCAGTATCATGTCCACTATCACCTCCAGGGCCTTTTCCACCAATCTGCTTTCTAGCTGAGTGGCCCCCAGCATACATCAATGCATGGGGCTATTCGTTCTCAAGTTCAGGACTTTGCAATTCTTGATGAACTTCATGAGGTTCTGTCAACTTCTCCAGCCTGTTGAAGGCCCCCTGGAACGGCAGTGATTTCCAGTATACTGCTGACCCACGAAGCAAACAACAATACATTTCTGGATTCACAGAATGCATTAGGTTGAAAGGGACCTTTAAAGGTCATTTAGCTCAACCCCCCTGCAGTAATCAAGGACATCTTCACTAGATCACATTGCTCAGAGCCCCATGAAGCCTGACCTTGAATAGCTCCAGGGATGGGGCCTCTACCACCTCTCTGGGCCACCTGTTCCAGTGATCTACCAACCTTTTTAGCAGAAGAACAGACAATATCTTCTTATTGTACCCAAAGTTGAGCAAAATTAACTTCCCTTTGACATAATATAGAAGTTGCAGAGATTATGCAAGAGATGGATAGAGCATATGCAGCACAAACATGGGAAGGCAACAGGCTGTTGCCTTCCTTGCTGAGATACAGATGAGGCTGAATTCTGCTATCTGAAATGAAGGAAAGGCTTTTTTTTGTTTTGTTTTGGTTTGTTTTTTTCTGTACTAGCACATGCCCTCAACACAGAGAAGCTTCATAATCCAGTAAACATGAGAATCAAAACTGGAAATGAAATACCCGACTTTGTCCCAAACTGTTACTCACAAGGTTATTCTGTGCCTCCTCTTCCTCTCATACCACGCACTGGTTTTGTTTACCTGAACCCTTCAAAAGAAATACGTATTTTTACTACTACATGTCTGTAGTCTACATGGTGGTAGATGATCTTACAGAATATACCATCATAGAATCTCTTCCAGCCTTAAAGATTCTATGATTCTATGTGCAGAGATACACACTGCATAAGCACTAGGTGGCCTACAGGTTCTGTTCATGTAAATACAAGATTTTGCACACAATTTGCTTCTCAATTTCACAGCACACAAATTGCATTGAAGCAGTTCATAGTTTTCTGCTTCTAAAACCATCTCTATGAAAAAAACACACAAAAACAAAGCACAGTAAACTTGAATCAAATTAAACTTTATTAAAAAGAGTTACTTTAGACACTACAAAAAAGAAAGGGATTTTTCTAATTTTACTTTCTAACCACAGCTACAAACGGCAGACTCAGAGGTTTTAGGTTGATGGTTGGACTTGATAATCTCAGGAGGATGGAGCCAGGCTCTTCTCAGTGATGTCCAATGATAGGACAAGGGGCAATGGGTGCAAGCTGGAGCATAGGAGGTTCCATGTAAACATAAGGAAAACCTTTTTCACCGTGATGGTAACAGAGCACTGGAACAGGCTGTCCAGAGAGGTTGTGGAGTCTCCTTCTCTGGAGACATTTAAAATCCTCCTTGGCATGTTCTTGTGTGACCTAATCTAGGTGATTCTGCTCTGACTGGTGGGTTGGACTAGATGATCTTTCGAGGTCCCTTTCAACCCCAACATTCTGTGACACTGATCTTAAAAGTCTTTTCCAACCTAAACAATTTTATGATTCCACTCTATGTTTCTTAAAACTCAATTACTTCACCTCCCCCCCAAAACAAAACTTTGAAGGCCAAGTGGAGCAGATGAAGTTCCACAAAGCCCAAAATTGACTAAAAGAGTTATGATAAGCCCTTGTGGTTCTGCAGTTTCATTAACTAAAAAGAGAAAACATGACCCATTGTCATCTCAGCATTCATGAAGTTGCTGCACCCCAGAAAACTGGAGCAGTGTTACAAGAAATACAATTGGAAGCAAAAGAACCTCTACAGATGCACCACTTCAATCACATGCTTCTATTATAAACTCCATAATATTGACATTTCACACTCTAACGCTGCTTAGGATCTACATAAAACAGGGGCTTATTTTCTATTACCATTGCCATTGATACATACACTTATCAACCAGAAATTTTACCTGTGGAAATGTAAGTAGCGATGACAGCAATCCCTCTGACTTCCTGAACATACCCTTACCAACACAGCAGACTTTCCCCACTGAACCATGTCAGGGAGACAACACAGACACCAAACCAGCATCTGCCCATGTGCAACCAGTATTTTCTGAACATCTTAAGAATCACAAAAAAAGAGAGGTGCTTGTAGGCTGGGTACATTTTTGATGAGTCAGGTGAGGACCCTGAGCTGAAGAACTGTCCTTTCACCAGCTATTGCAAAAGGAGTAGATCATGCCAGCAAAGGCACAAAACTGTCCCACTCCAAAAGGTGCTGTCCCTCAGTTATCTCTCAGAAAGTCAACTGACTTCAGTAAATTAGGGGAGAGAAGACTGACCCATTTCGAGAGGGCAGGAGACCAAATTTAGAGGTAAAACCAGCTGCCAAGAGTGTTCCTGATGAAAGTATTAAAACATGTAATTCCATAAAGAGAAATAAGCATACTCTTCCTAAAATGTTCTTCAGTGTTAGGTCCCTTGAGAGAATGGCTTTAAACAAATTAACACTATGTAGCTGCTGTACTATTGTATTGTGAACACAACCTAACATGCCACAGGTGCATTGCAGTGATCCTCCCGAGTTAGTTACTCTGGCTGTGTCAAAATTGAATCCATGACCATTATGTTATTAGCACACAGGTACAGAGAGACCTAAAGCAGCCCTGAAGGAAAGGCCAAAGAACATTTCTGCTAGTGGAGAGGAATCCTGGACAGATGCTGCTCTGGTGTGGTGGGTTGACCCTTGCTGGAGGCCAGGTGCCCACCAAACCAGCTCTGTCACTGTCCATCCTCAGCAGGACAGGGAAGAACAGATATAACAAAAGGCTCGTGGTTTGAGATAAGGGCAGAGAGATCATTCACCAATTACCATAATGGGCAAAACAGGCTCAGCTCAGGAAAAGTAGTATAATTTATTATCAATCAAATCAGAATAGGATAGTAAGAAATATATCAAAATGTTAAAACACCTCCCCCCATCCCTCCCTTCTGCCCGGCCTCAACTTCACTCCCACTTCTCTCCCTCCTCCCCCAGCAGCACAGAGGGATGGGGAATGGCTCCTACCCCTCCTTCTGCACTGACCTTGATGTTTGCAGAGTTGTTCCTCTCATATCTTCAAACTCCTCTCATTGGCTGCAATTACTCTCCATGAGTTTTGTTTTTTTTTTTTCTCCCCTTCATTATGTTATCCCAGAGATGCTACCACTGTTGCTGATGAGCTCGGCCTTGGCCAGTGTAGCATACATCTTGGAGCCAGCTGGCATTGGTTCTATCACGTCTATAAGAGAAACTTCTAGCAGCTTCTCACAGAAGCCCCCCATGTATTCCTCCTGCTATCAAAACCTTGCTGTGCAAACTAACAATCTTAACACAAAGGCTATTGTCTAAGCAGGGCCAGCAATATAAGACCTCACCTCAGTTGGGATACTTACGTACTACCTCAATATAGATATAGTGAAAGATGATGAAACTTACATTCCTATTGAAAATAGTCTTAGCTACATCCTTTCAGTGGAATCACTGGGTAAATCGGTAGGTTTACAATGAAAACATATCACATCTACCAAAATGATTTGTAATAATTTGAGAAAGAAGCAAGAGCAACACAGAAACACTTTGCTAACCATAGTTGCTGTTTCAGTGGTTTCCAACTTGCCCAACAAGTTTTGCTATGGACACGCTGGGTGTTGTCAGCACTGCTATCCATGTGCAGATTAATCTGTGCACGCACAACAGCCCCATCGTCTGATGTGGGTAGGCTGGGGGGGTTGGTATTTCAAAGGTGGCAGCCATACGGCCGAAAGGCTACACGTTAGTGCAGAGCATGTATTTGTGCATAACATATTTCAGCCAGCACTTCAAACTCAAAAAAGAAAATAACATCTGCCTCAGGAAGTTTGTATTTTGTCACACCACTGCAGTTCTCCGACACAAATACTGTTGTCCTTTTCCAGTGCAAATCAGTACAAGTTTCTCCCAATCTATAAAAAGGCACAGACATTGTCTTCATTGCTGCACAACACAGAAACATAGAATGTGTTAGGTTGGAATGGACCTTTAAATGCCATCTAGTCCACACACATCCCCCACCCCAGTAAACGGGGACATCTTCACTAGATTAGGTTGCTCAGAGCCCCATCAAGCCTAACCCTAGGGATGGGGCCCCCACTACTTCTCCGGGCCACCTGTTCCACTGATCTAACACCCTCATATTGAAGAATTTTTTCCTAATATCCAACCTAAATCTCCCCTTTTCTAGTTCAAAACCATTACTCCTTGTCCTGTCACTACATGCCCTTGTGAACAGTTCTTCCCCAGGTTTCTTATAGGCCCTTTCAGGTACTGTAACGCCACTATAAGGTGCTCATGGAGCCTCCACTTCAGCATCGTCTACTTGGGAGTTCATATAACTACCTGGTGATTAAAAAGCACCAATTTAGGCAGTACCTAAAAGCCAACATCACGAACTTAAATAGAAGAATTTTCATAGTATTTTGAATTTGTGTTAACCCTACATGAGATCTGCTCTTACCCTCTTCAAATTTAATCTTCAATTAAGAAATGTATTTACAGAACTGTATGCCTTTTCTAAGTATTACTTGTAATTACTTATACTTTCCTTGCTATGGTCATATAGACAACCCATAAAACCAATAACAAAACAAATGAATGGGAGCAGAAAGCATATATTCCATTCCCTTATAAAAGGACAAAATCTTACAGATACAACAAGTACTTGGCTGTACTGAAATTGGTATTTCGAAAAGAAATACATAACTGATTATTTAGTGGATGCCAAGATTTGCAAATTGCCTGCTATCAAAAGATGCTTCTCTTAATACAGTGAAACAGGGAACTTGAACATTTTTTCACTGCTCACCATGTCTTGGCAGATCAGATCTTAAAAACTTCCCCTTGCTTTGCAATCACATAATCAAGGTACCTGGGATACCAGTTGCTTCTCTGCTTTCCCTTAAAACACAATCATTTCTTTCTGCCCTGTACTACAGTTTCATTCCATTATTTATGTTCCTTCACTCATCACAGTTCGTACACAGAACCATTTAACTTAGGAATGACCTTTAAGATCATCAAGTCCAACTGCAACGCTAACACTGCCAAGTCCACCACCAAAATACGTCCCTAAGCACCACATCTCCATATGTTTTAAATACCTCCAGGGATTGTGACTCAACCATTCTCTGGGCAGCCTGTTCCAGTGCTTGACAACCCTTTCCATGAAGAAATTTTTCCTAATATACAATTTAAACCTCCCCTGGTGCAATTTGAGGCCATTTCCTCTTATCCTACTGCATGTTACTTGGGAGAATAGACCAACACCCACCTGGCTACCACCTACAGATAAGGTCTCCTCTCAGCTTCCTTATCTCCTCAGTTCCCTCAGCCACTCCTCTTCAGACTCATGTTCTAAATGCTTCACTAGCTTCATTGCCCTTCTCTGGATATGCTCCAGGATCTCAGTGTCCTTGTAGAGAGGCTCCCAAAACTGAACACAGAATTCACGGTGCCACCTCACCAGTGCCAAGTACATGGGGACAATCACCTCTCTAGACCTGCTGGTCACACTATTTCTGATACAAGCCAAGATGCTCTTGGCCTTCCTGGCCACCTGGGTACACTGCTGGGTCGTGCTCAGCCAGCTGTCAACAAACACCCCCGGGTCCTTTTCCACCCAACAGCTTTCCAGCCACTCTTCCCTAAGCCTGTAGCATTGTATGGGTTGTTAAGGGCATTCAAGTCATGAGAAAAACATGAGAAAAGGCCAGAAAAATTAATCACTGAGATTTCACACACTACCACCTAAAAGGAAATTTGAAGTGACAACTTCACAATTAAGCTACAAGTAATTACATCAAAATAGTGTAAGATTTAAGCACAGAACATGCATTCATTGGGGTTTTGTGTTCAACAGTATTTAAGCGCAAAAACAGAATGAATTAGTATGACCTGTACGTGTCTATAAAATGCCAGTATCTGTGCCATGGACCACATTTTGATACATAAAGGTCAGAATCATGCATAGCTTTGAAATCAAGATGCTATGATGGAGCAACCACAAATTAAAGACATACAATCAAGGTCTCATACTCTTGTAGTGTCAGTGGAAGATCTACAGAGGAAAGTATTGTGATACTCCATTATTCTAGATTAGTTGCAGTTGTCATCTCCATGCCATGCTCAGAACATTGACTTTCACATCAATTAAGTATTTTGAAATAGGATTATGTACAAACACCAATTTATTGTAATTCCTGCTTCCTGCCCCAATCTCCACTGCAGAAAGTCTTGGAAATGTGACATTAATTAGTATGTCTGTCAGATTCGCTCTTTCACTCTTGCCTCTCCCATGTTTGACACTGTGTTGCACCATCATCTGCCTTTTTAGAGCATATACTGGAGAGATCACCACCCTGATCCCTTTCAACTTCATTTCTACTCAGAATTTTGAAAAGATTTTAGCGAAGATAGACAGGATGGTTCACATCATGGTAAGTGCTGCAAGAGCTGGAACAGCCAGATGCAGAGAGAATGAAGTGATGCAGCTAGGTTTCAGGTCCAGCTCCTAAGTTATCTGTCTGCAGATATATAAAGTTCAAGCAAAACAGTAAACCCTGGTCAATAAGGAACCTTCATGAATGGAGTTGGGTGGATGAAGCCATCACATATGTAGGGGAAATAGCTGTATGGCTCAAACTCTCCACTTGCCTGATGGTGCTCAGAAGGAGAATCCACTTGATGCTTCCACTTGCTATGATGTATTAGTCAGAATCCAAGTATCAAAAAGTCATACTACAAGCCTACTCCACACTCTACACCAAAAATTACTTGGTAAGAGATTTAACAAGCTTTACACCCAGCACTTCTGGCCCAGAAACTGATAGATTTACTCTGCATACACTAAACTACTTACCAAGGCGTTGCATCTGCTGAACAAGTACTACAAAGGCTATGAGTATACAAACTATGGCAGCACCTAATTTTGGTGTCTAAAGCAGTCCACGATGAAAGGATCAAGCTGTTACATTTGTGCATTATCAACAGCCAACATGTATGAAGTCATGCTTTTCACTAAGAAAAGGATTAGCAAATACTTGGAGCCTAGACAAACATAAAAGGTTCTCCAACGGTGCCTGAAAAAAAACTTTGAGGTGAAGAGAGGGCACGCCTGAGGAATTTAATTTAGTATTAAATAAATACCTGAAGCTAATAAATCTCTAATACAAGAGGAAGTATAAATTTCAGGGTCTGTATCTGTTAAAGTTAGCAGAGCTACATGAATGCATAATTTTAATAAAAGGTCAGAAAATTGGACGTGGTGGATGCCTTCTCATTTGGGGTTGATTTCAGCTTACTTCAGGGGTTAACAATGAGGATGTGTAAATCTGAACCACACTTCAATTATAGAGGCCAACAGGTCATCTTCTTTAATATTTATTGTGCTTGGGGTATGTTTTATCTGACCAAAGGCAGGCACCTACTGTAGGATGGAGTTAATTGTTCTAATAGATCTATGGACTGTATCAACTAGCACTACATTAACTATATAGGAAAGTGTAGAGATTCACATTGCTGACAAGTGCATGTAGCCACATGAACCCCAGCCCTGGAGTTTGTAATCAAGGATGACTTTTGGAAAAGGATGCTATGATCAGCTATAAGCAAGCTTCTGAGTGTGATGTACTGGGGAAAATATTTCAACCTGTTTGAGTGCCCTCTAAATTATGGTTAGCTAAGGAGTTGGGGATTTTATTAACAGCTAGATGATCAGAAATGAAATGCAGACCTCCATGGGATAGTCACAGTCTTGGCCGAAGTATCAAGAGAAAGAAACAAAAGAGAATAAATAAATAAACACTTACAGAAAGACCATTGTTTATTTCTTTATGCCTTGCATTTTTGTAATGAACAACTCTTTCACTTCCTAGCTATTAAATAACGTCACACTTTTAATGCTTTTAATGAAAAAGCAGCTTATATAAACACCACCATGCTAACATACTTCATCATAGTAAGCACGCTGGCCTGTACGCTATAAATGATACACTAAAGTGAAAAACTGCATTCTTGCTGTTATCACCGTAGCTTCGCTATATTAGTACACAATCTCACTTTTGGTATTTGTCATGCATTTTGAACTGCTCTAGTAACGTATTCCAGCCAAACTTTGGGGAAAGGAAAAAAAAAAGAAAAACATTAAATTAAGACATTCATTTGTCAAGCAGACAAATATAAGTTCTTCATTACAGTGTTTATCTTCTTGCAGGTTTTAATACAAGAGCACATAAGCATAGATTTCCAGGTTTGACACACCCATCTAGCCCAGTATCCTAGCTCCTAATGACCTGTAATGGAAGCTAAGGGATGGACACAGGAACAGAAAAGCCTACATAGAGCAACACTGCACCAGTACAGGCTCATTTTCAGTTTCTACCCTAACAGGCCTTTAGACAATTAAGCATGTCAGATGTTCATGACTTGCCTGGCCATCAGTTGCTCAAGAAGGTCAGCTACATTGCAGGTCCAAAATGTTTAAATATCATAAGCAGCCCTAGGAACCTGCTTCGGGCAACTGAATCAAGCCCCTGAACTCAGATGTCCTTTTCCATGTTGAATCCTGCTCTTAGCATTTTAAGCATCTCTTCTGCAAATCATACTCCACTTGAGCATTGATTATCCTTATAATGCAATGATGCAACACTGCATTGTGAGCTAGTTCAGTATTCTGCGAGAGTGACTGACTGAAGGTCTGACTTCTGTCAACATTTTAGGTTTTGAAATATCCTCAGATTTACCAGATAACAGAGCATAAGCAGCCAAAAGTTCAAAAGTTTAGACTTTTCAGTGGTTACAGTGTTAGGATATTCTTACCGCTGGAGTACTGAATGATGTGTAGATAAAAGGTTGTTTAATAACTATCCTAAGTAGCAAGGGGCTGAGGAACAGAAGCTGCCCTCCAAAGCTCTACCACTGGTGATCAAGTACCTGGAAAATTATCCCAGAAAGTGTTAGCATATTTCAGTTCTGTTACAAGCATTTAATGTAATACCTGAGGAAAACAAGTATTTCAAAGTACAGCTTCCTTGTAAGATTTTAAGCCTTAACCCTGACAAAAAACTAACTGACTTCCAAATGTAAAATGTATTTCAAGTTCAAAGAGAGAAGGATGGAATAGTTAAGGTATTTGGATACTGTTAGACAATTAAAAGATAGTTGGACTTGACCCAATTCAGTATATTCTGTGATCCCTTATTCTCTGTAGTATGACCTTTTTTTTTTTTTTTAGACAGTAAATTACTCTTCTGGATTTAGTACAGTCCTTCTAAAAGCAGCCGTGGTATTTACTTCAGTGAAGTAATCTCAAAACAGATTCCTTTTCCCTAAATGCTCAAATTATCAATCTTTCAAAGCCTGACTACACAATCCAGCTGAGAAAGGTTGCAAGATTACCCCCATCTCAAATAAGTATCTAGTTAGGAAAGCCAAATCACAGTACCCATTACCTGAACAAATCTTTCTTCTAGTTGAAGACACATGTAACAGCTTCCTATATTAATAATTGGTTTGTGGCCAAGATTCCCACCTTGCATTACGATACAGACTTGGTGTAATTTTGATTCAAGGTGTGTTCCTCCTTATTCACTCCTATGAACACCACCTGCAGAACTATAGTGAACTCTGAGAAACACCAGGGGGAAATTCCCTTTGCACTCCTACTCCCACCTGTGGATATTTTGCCATCACCAACATCACTTACTATTCACTCATTGACAAAGATGTTGCTCCTTTCTTTATTAAGTACATCTAACAGAGCATGAGCATCCAGGAGCTGAGCATGCACCTTAGGCCTTGCCACACTCCTTGAATATGAACTACATAGGAACTCAAGTACTCAACATCAAGTTTTTATCTGAGTTCTTGGATCAGGGTAACTTCCAATTTCCCATCGTGAATGTGTCCCATTCACATCTCTCATTATTCCATCTCTGGCCTTACCAACTCCAGAGAACCAGCCTGATGGTCCTCATGCCTGTTTTCTCCCATCTGGATTTGCAATACTCTTTGGGAAAGTTGTTTTTATCATGCCCCAAAGACAAGGAAAAAAACACTTGTTTTTCACGCACCCTGTGATATTCAGTTGCAAGATTACACCACTGAGCTTTAAAACATACTTAAGGGTTACACAGTTTAAAATAGCTTTTGAAGTAAAGGCAAGTAATTATAATTACCTGCTGGGGATGGAGACTTCCAAACTGAGAATGTGCTGGGGTGTTTTAGGGGAAGTAAGGTTCTGCTCTGAGCCAACTAGGCAAAGCAATATTCAAATGAGCTGTGAAAGTAACTAAAAGCAGCAGTGCAGTTCACAGAATCTGTTGGTTATAATGCATTTACTGATTTTTTTTTTTTAATGAAATGACATTGACTAACAAAAGAGAAATCAATGCCAGGTAGGAATCACATTCTAAGCCTTACCTTTTTGTGCCATTTCTACTGCAGGGTGGCACACCTTCATTTGGGAGAGGGTTGAAAGTGGAAGTGGAATGAAGAAATCTGGGAACATCCTCCCAAATTTACTAAACTCCTGTTTTTTTGAGTATTCTACTCAGCTCCACATCCACACAAACTGTAACACAAACTTATATACTTGAATTTTACTGCACATTTAGCTGGTTTTATTAAAAAAAATCTATACATTATATTTGCCCATAATTTCAGACTGAATGCAATTGATTTCTACTGCACAGGAGACTTAATCTATGCCAAAAATTTTATTTCATTAAGAAAATAATATTATGGAGCATCTGAGATTATGTAACAGAAAAAAAAAAAAAACCAGAATGCCAGAGAAATTTTAACTGCCAGTACCCCACAGTGAATGCCTGATTATTTGCAGATGGGATATGGAAAAATTGTGAAATTATTGGAATTTTGGGTCCTGTACGAAAGCATTACTTCAGGCTGCATGTGTCATGGCAAACATCTATTATAATTTGAATCCATTCTTAGATTTTGCTCTCAGTGCTTAGAACTGGCTATGCTTACATCTTTAGACTTAAGTGAAAAAGACTGCATTCTTTAAAGACTGCAAAACAAAACCCTTAGGTGCTAGCTCAAAACAGCACCAATAAGTCAACTGTCAATACTGACGTTATTTATCCAATAACTAAACTAAAAACTAATTTAAATCAATCTCCTTTGGAAAAGCCAACTGTTCAACAAGCACAACAATTGGTCTAAGATCAATCAGAGAACATGAGATCAATTAAAACCAGCTTAAGTTTTTGTAGGACAATTCACACAAGTCGAGTTAGATGTCTATTCATTTCAGTACTCCCACAATGCAATCCTTAAGCTCTGTTGTAAAGCAGAAATACCACTATCACCCTCCGCTGTCTAGCCAGCACTCTAAGTAGTTCCACATTTAATTAAAGACACAGTATACCCTTTGTTAGCACAGATAGTCTGGTCACTTTAAAGGACTGCTATCGTTTTAGCCACGCACACAAAAATTAAATTCTGGAAGCCATCTGTTGAAAAACTACCAAAACTGAGCTGCTTCACAAAGTTATTAGTACCTACTCTGAAGGTGACATGTGCGTGGAAGTCTATTTTCCTCTCAAGGTTTAATCACTGTTTGCGCCAGCTCAACGCTGGAGACGTTAACTCCTTCTCCTTCCAAACAGTTGCACTAAAAGTTCAACTCTTTCCCAAATCCACTTTTCACAGAGCTGAGCCGCCTGATTTACAGCTAACATCAGAAACGGGGAGAGGAGACACGGACGAGGAAGTAATAGGAAAGGGGAGAGCAAAATAATTCAGACTGTGTGTGCAATGGAAGAATTTTATGCTGAGGGGGCATACATTCG
>VXBZ01008403.1:21327-39786 GCA_013399135.1 Heliornis fulica | reverse complement strand
AATATGGAACACACAGATCAGTGATTTTGATTTAGTAAGAGAAGATGATTTAGCTTGGTAGTTATTGTTTCTGAATATCATGTTCTGAGTTTTCAACCTCAAGCGGTTTTTGATCTAGATATAGGCATTAGAAGATGGTTGGCCTATGTACAAATGAAAAGCTAGTTCAGTTCTCAAATATACGACTGACTCAAAGTTCCTCCTGATTAAATAACAAATGAACTAAAAAAACCCACAATATCAATTACAGAAATTTTTAAACACTTTTTTCCCCCAAAATTTGTTTCATTTAATTTATGTATTAGATTTTTAGCTTCACCTTTAAAAAAAAAAAAAAAGAAAGATTAAATTATAGAATAAATTGTGTTGTTTATTTTTGTTTGCTGATGTTTGCCTTTGTTAGTAGTGTCTCATTGATTTTATGTCAGGAATTGTTTTAGCAGATGGCTCTAAATTACTCAGAATAATTTGTGTATGCTCATTGTTCTTAACATTTTACTTTAGCTATAGAATTTCACTTTGAGGAAATGAAATGAAAATAAACAAAATTATGTGCTTATGATACTTGTAGTGTTAAGTATTAAGCCATACCAATCTATTGAAGTCATAGGGATTCTAGCCTGAAGAAAAGCATCAGACTTAGTTCCAAGGTAAGAATAACAGAATTAATTCCATAATTTTCTTGCATCAGAAATAACTTTGCACTCTTCAAACATTAAGTCAAATTAGGTATTTTTCTTTTCTAAATTACGTTGAAATACAGTTCTTTCTTCATGGCCCTAATCTTGAACAACTGTAGGTCAGATTTTACTTCACTACCACTGGAAAAACAAAAGAAGTTTGTGTCTCTGAACATAGCACACAAGATCATCCTCCTTGCTTGTTGTTTTAAAATAAGACAAAAATCTGCAAGGAAACTCTAAAAAGTAAGATAATGAGAAGACTTACTGAGAAAATTTTGGGGTGGAAGGTCAAATGAAAGCCTCTGCTTGCACCCTGTCTTCAAACATTGCCACTACATTTCAATTCCTCACCTGTGTGAGCTCCTCACACAGAAAGCATCCAGCACAGCAAAGAAAGTCGGCAAATAACTCCTAAGTCCACACTACTATCCTGTCTCTCAGGTCACTTTGGGGTTTTATTTTCACTTGTGTTCTGGGATACAGTTGTTCAGATATGTCTTTGTATAAAAACATACAGAGATAATCCATTTATGAGAATATTTCCAACTCCTTTCAAAAATCCATTTCTGTGGTGGGAATAGGAATCTACTCTGACACAGACATAAATATAGTGTCCTGATTTTCAGAAGACCTGAAGAGTAAACAGTAGATTCTGAAATTAGGTGTTAACACTTTGAAAAAATCAGCATTACCCCCACCTGAATTCAGATTAATTGATGTGTAAATTATGGTCTCTAAATACATATTTTAAACTGCTATATGTCTTCCTTTTGCTTGCACATGTTGAAAATGAAAAGATGTGTAAAAATCATGGAAATATTTTCACATGTTTGTTATGCTCTCTTCTGCTAGTTCATTAAACATTAGTTCAGTTTATATTTGTCTCAACACATTTTTTTTCACTGCAGTGAATTTTGTTGCCTATTAAAATCTTTTTTATATCAGTGAAAGCATATAAATAAAATTACACAGGATTTTTTGTTTTGTTTGTTCCATCCTCCTCCTCCCCCCAGTATTTCTTTAATTCTGATAAATGGTTTAGTGCACCACCAACTGTTTTTTTTCTACCTGAAAACAGTTGAAGAGTGCTATGGAAGCTCTGATCTATCTTCCCAAGGGAGTATGACACATTAAATCAGAGTTGGGAATGCTTTAATTACCTTTATTTATATTGTAGGCCAACACAGTCATTTAAACAGGAACTTGGCTATCAACCTTGTTATTTGAATCTCTCCATACTCTTTATTGTAGTTGGTAACTCCGTGTCTCTTGCACACCGCCATTTTCAGATCCCTGCTTTCTGCTTCCTATTTTTAGCCTGTTATTAGAACCATGTTTAACCCTTCATTTTCAATGACATTGAAAATCCTTGTCAATGATTTTAATTCCCATATTGCCATTACTCTGCATGGGCAGAATTTGCCTTCATGGCTTCAATAAAACTTTGTGCTGTAGAGCTGAATTTTGAATTGTGTTCATTTCAGCATGTGCAGAGTACAACTACACCAACAATGATTTGTGCATGTTACTCTCTGGAGGCTGCATGTAGCAGGCATGTAGATTCAGGCTTCAGGACAGTGTTCTCAGATAAGGTCACAGGAGGAGAAGGCTGTTAAGGCATTTAACATAAATACAGGTAGTAAAAACAGTGCTAAAATGTCAAACTTGAAAAAAAGTTTGAGCATCAAAGAAAAAGATGGTCATGGTGGTCCCATCCCTTCATGTATTCAGTCAGAGCTAAGCAACAGACCCATCACCTGGAAGCCGATTAAGAAGTTTGTGCCCATGTAGCCCCGATGGGAAGACCGGAGGCTGCTTTCTAGTCTCATTGCTGTAGCCCCTTTGCTCACCCCAAGACATGACTGATTTGTCCCTCTTTCAGTATTCTCAACATTTAGCCACTTTATTGATCCCGTCAATGCTCAGTCTTTTCTCAAGGAAATTTCCTTAATCCTCTCTTCCAAATGAGACCATTAACAATAGAAAACTGCCCTAGTCGGGAGGATTTGGCTGGAAGGCAGCCTGTGCTAAAATATACTTGAATGTGAGATACTTTTTTAATATAAAATGCCAATAGAATACAATAAAAAAAAAAAAAAGAGAGAAGCATTCTGATTAGTGGCTTCGCTGCAGAGAACCAAATGTGTTAACACTTGAGAGACTAGCAGTGCCTGAAAGGAAGAACATCTGAAGCTTTCCTGGCTCACACTAGAAACTACAATTTGCAGTTTTCAACAAAAAACTAACAGACTGGAAAACTCAGGTGAAAGAACCATGAGGGTAATAGAAACCATACTGATAGCTATCTCAGGTGAGTGATCAGGCCTCCTTGTAAGTACTGTGTCCTGGCTACAGATAAACACGTAGAAAAGGTATGAGTTGGATTCTCATGCCTGGGTGACTGCATACTAATACAAAATTATTGTATGGTCTGGTTCTTTTGAACCCTTTTTTAGAATTATGATTCAGGCTCATTTGGTGAAGGTATTTATCTGAAAGCCTCAATAGAATCCTTATTATAGGGCTATCACCATACTGCTTATTTATTTAGGTAAGTAAGTAAGACAAAGTATATCTGCTGTCTCTTTGTATAATTAAGGATATCAGTAAATTGGCCTCACCTGTCTTAAAAACTGGCATTCTGGAAGCAGTTATTTTAGGAGCTACAGAACAGTCAAGCAGCTCAAAGAAAAGCTGGTAAATTTAAATAGATTTTCAATCCAGAAAGGACAAAGAAGAGTAAAATTAGCTATATTTTTAGGGAGAAGTTCCTCAAAAATAGGTAGAAATGTAGTGAACTTAGTAGGTACACTGGTGAGTTATTTTTTAAATAAATGGGTGGATAGAGTTGCATGTCTTTCTGGGATGTAGAGGGTTTGTTCATTAGGTTTTTTCCCTTGTTTATTAGGTGGGCATGTCCTGTGTTTTTTTAACTAGCTCAGAGAAATGTCATACCGATGTGGCTGGGATACTGAGTAGCCTGGAGCTAGTATGGCTATAGCTGGTCCGAGTGTAAGTATTCCTTGGAATAGAGAGAAAAAAAAAAAAAATTGGTTTGCTAAGGTAGAATTGGTTTTCCTCTCTGTGTCTGCTCTGTTAAAGTGGACATCTATTTAGATGCAAATGGTCAGGACTAATCTGTGTCAAACTTCATGTGTAAGGTTTATACAAACTAATTCTGCAGATCAGGAGCATGAGTCTTCATATATATATATATACACACACATGCATACAGGTATAGAAAAGGATGGTGGAAATGAAGAGCAAGAGATGGGAAAAATCCTGTAGGATCTATACACAACAAAGGCAATGTTTTGCCTTTAACTACTTTACATATCATTAACTACTTTACATATCCCAGTAAGAGCAGCCAAGACACTACAATAATATTACCTGAAGCAGTGAAATTCTGGATAATCTTTTCCTCGAGCTATGCCTTTTTGTTTTCTGTATTTTATATTTTGTTGTATTTATTACACTTGTAATTGTATTAGAGTTGCTGTTTGTTTATAACTGCTCCATAATAAATGATGTAATCTAGCTCCGTTACAAACCATTAATTTTCATGGACCAAAGTTGATATTCTACAGATATAATTTGCAAGTCTAATGCAAGCTTTCCCTCCCCACCTCCCTCCCTGCTCTTGCTCTGCCTTATTTACAAGCATCTTGGTTGAATTAATAAATAAAGAATTGCTGAAATTTTCCATTTTAATCAGTATTTGTAGAGCAATTTTTAGCAAAGACATCCAAGGTGGAGGATTAACATGGAAAAAAAATACATGGTATTTTAAACTAAATTTGCTAACTATACATGAGATCACTTTTCAGATAAGGCTCTTTATGATGGTTTAACCTGTTACTCAGCCTGTTTCACAGCAGCAATACTCCTTCCTGGCTAGAGCCATTGATGTTCTATGGCAGGGAACACCCCTTTGGCCAGCCTGGTCCAGCTCTCCTGGCTGTGTCTCCCAGCTTCTGGTGTACCTGGCAGGGTGTGAGAAGCTGAAAAGTCCTTGGCTCTGTGTGGGCACTAAAACTACCCAGCAACAAATAAAACCATCAGTGTGTTATCAATATTACTCTCATCCTAAACCCAAAACACAGCATTACACCAGCTACTACAAAGAAAATTAACTATATCCCAGCCAAAACCAGGACAACCTCGCATCTAATATGAGACACTACGACCCTGATGTTTGGACTGTGATAAATTGCTCACTGCCTGTCTGCTGGGACATAAGACATTATTCTGAACCCCGGAACTATCAAGCCAAATTATTTCCTAAGAAGCTTGACAGCTTTGGGAATGAGAAAGGGAAACCTCTGTAGGGAGGAGGGGAGAAGGTTGAATAGGGGAACTTTCTGCAGGTGTTTTTCATATTATTTTCATATTTTTCAAAATAACACAGAACCTGTATAATTACGGTGTTTTATTTTGCTTTTTGCTCATGGAAAAGAAATCTGTGAAAATGGCATCGGGCATGGAAAGGTGGGGTTTTACTATCAACATCCGATATCTGTATGACTGAGTACTTGCAGCAAGGCTAATACAAGAAGCACCTACATATAGACCACCTGTGATCTCAGTAGATTTGTCACAGCTGGACACCAGGCTCCCCTGCCAACTTTTTTTTCCTTTTTATTTTTGTGGACTGATTTGTTATTTGTGTTTATGTCATTAAAGCTCCTAGCTTCTTCACTGCTCTTTGCTTCCAGTTGATTTTTCTGTTGGCTGTTACAGTTGTCAACAAAATGAAAGGTCACTGAGGACGTTCTGTGCTGTGGAACAGATCAGCAGGAGGGAAATGAGGCCCCCACAGAATGCTTGTCCTAGGTTTACTGTCACACTGAGATGTAAAATTTATCCAAGTCTACATTTAATCCTAAGGAAATTTAGGGGTTGGTGAAATTTCGGCCATTTTTTTTTGCTTTTCAGAAGCAACTCACCTTTACCAATTAATTTCTGGATAGCTACCTGTCATAGCATAAAGATGTTTCAGTAATGATTTTTCTTGTCAAATCATTAAATTGTAAACTAATCGGACTTGCTGAAGAAATTGAATTGGATTATAGTTGCTAGACATTGGAGAAAAGACTTCTCTAATGTAGCTAAGCAAGTATTTCGTTATTTATTTATTCATTCATTTATTCATTTATTTATCTTTACTATGCAAGGATTGCAATAAAATTAAAATATATCACTCTCCTTTATGGCTTCCAAGAAGAAAGAGCAATGCAAAACCCATTGTAAATTAATAAGCATAAATGAAATAAAATGAATAAACCAAACATGATTTAGAGAAAAAGTTTTGGGAGAAAAGTAAAAATGTAGTGTAAATATTATGACTATCATTTGGTGAGGGAGGTCCCAGGTCCCATCTCTTACTGCGTCACTGCTCTGGTCCAGGACAGGATGTCTGTACAAGAAGAGAAGTAGAGTCTGATCAGTGGTAAATGTCAACCAAGGAGAAAAGGAGCATGAAGAATACAACCACAGTAATACATCAGGGAACATTTTTGAATAGTAATATTTCATTTTATGACTGATTCATTTAAACTTTGAGAAGGAAATACTTATGTTATGCATTTATATGTTAGTGCTTTTCATGAAGAGAGTAATATAACACCTGCTCCTTCCCTCATCCTTTTGTGCTGAGTTAGTCAGACTGAGTTTGTGCCTTTAACTTTGAATAGAGATACTCACTCTGAAGAGATCATCTGCCCTTACAATACTTATACTTATACTTATACTGCCTCCTACAATACTTATAACTTTACCAGCTAATTTTGCCACAGCAATAGGATATTTATAAGGTACATGCACCACTCTGTATGTAAGAGTTCTGGCAACAAAGAATCCTTTAGCTGCTGAAGCAAGTTTCTTCACTGCAAAAACAAAACTCAGCAAAAAGTCATGCTCTATTTCTTAGCTTTGACACAATCAAATTTAATGAATGTCTGCCAAGATTTATTTTTTTCATCCACTTGTAAAACTATGCTTGTGTGGTGCTTATACAAGATGACTTAGGTCCCTTCAAGAGTGGATAATCACTAAACACACTTCTATTCCTTTCACTTTTCAGGAGGTCTAGTAGTCTGATTTCTCTTCCAAGAATATAAGTAATTTTTTCAACATTCTTGTAAACAGTTCTACAACTGAAAAGCTGGGAAGCAGTAAAATGTAATGTGACTTTGCACAGACTCTTTTTTTCTATAGAAAAGACACCTTTTGAATTTTTCAGTTAGAATTAACATATGAGATTCGGAATCTCAAAGATTCTTTAACTAATATGTATATATATATGTAACTAATATATATGTAGGGTATGCCTACATCTATTTAAGGAATCATTGAGAACCATGAGTAGTACAATTAGTTCGATGTTTAAATGCTCTTTAGCAATACTCAGAACAGACATACTGGAACAGGTTGCCCAGGGAGGTGGTGGATGCCCCATCTCTGGAGAAGTTCAAGGCCAGGTTGGATGAGGCCCTGAGCAACCTGATCTAGTTGGGGGTGTCCCTGCTTCTTGCAGGGGGTTGGACAAGATGACCTCTGGGAGTCCCTTCCAACTCTAATCATTCTATGATTCTATGATTCTATAAAGATACCTATGCTGGCAGGCTAATTTAGATACAGAAAATATTTATGATGATTAAGAGAGGTATCTCGCCTATATTAGCAGTGTATTTTTTGGTGAAAAGAGACTCTGCACATCCTTTTTATGTTGTGGATTTCTTAACATCACAGTAATTGCTGAAGTATTACCTTACAGATTTAAGAAAGAAAAACTATTCGAGAGAGTCCTAATGCTTTGAGTATTTACACCTCATTATATTTATTTATTTCCAAATGTCATACTTTAACAGCATATTGCACCAATCCAACCAGGAGGACACTTTTACACTCCACGGGATCTACAGTCCACCAAGCCAACACAATAAAATGCAGGGATAAAAGGACAACAGTCCACTCCTATGAAATTTTTCCAGTAGTTTGAGTTAGCTGATGTGTATTAGAGAAAAATTAAAAGTATCACCAATATGGAGAAATGGAGTGATTACCTTGAAAGTCCACTATTTTCCTTTTTCCATTTAAAAATTGGAACGTTCTTTCATTAAAACCATCCCACTCCTCAGAAAATTAAAAAAGAGCAATCTCTCAAGCACCTCAGTTTATGCCATAATGATACACTGCGGCAAGATGGCTGCTCTTTGGTTTTATAGCCTGAATTCCTCACTGGTCTGGAATGGATTGCAGTATAAATTCTAAGAAGGTTGGAAGTAAACTGAAATCTGCCAGGTTTAGAGTTCTGTATATAGATCACACACTTCAGATTAATTTTGACTTTAAGAATTAACAATTTTGATAAGGATATTATAGTTCTTACAAGTTCAGGACTGGGGAACATAAAATAACTGTTATGAAGTTTCTAGGTTCTTTGGACTCTGGAAACTGAGGGACATTTAGAACCAGATTTTTCTTTCTGATTGAGTGAAGCAAGAAACATAGGGGCACATCTGAAGGAATCTTTGACCATGCTCTGAAGGTAATCTCAGTTTCTTTACCCTTATTTCACTCACTTGCTCTTTCACCTGTTCACCCATTTGCTCACTTGCTCTTCCTTTCTCAGACTTACACCTAAGCATCTCTGGATTCAAAAAAAAAGACTGTGACTAAAAAGTACTGGTTATTTTATTTGTGTGCTATATTAGAAATTTCTATTCTATACTGTCATTTTCAGTGTTACAGTAGATCTAAAATGTTTAAAAATGAAAATATTTTTTTATGTAGGTTGGGGAGGTCGGTTATTTTCTTTGTGGTTTGTTTTTGGTTTTTCGTTGTTTGTTTTGGTTTTTTTTTTTTTTAAGGGGAGTGAAGGGGTCTGGTTTCAATGTGTTATTTCGTTTTGAGGTTTTTTTTTTTTACAAAATTTAAGATCTAGCATGGCTGTTCCTCAGTGCACTGACCAAATAGAGAAGTGGAGTTAATTTCACTTTCACGGACTTTCCTGAAAACAGATATTCAGTATTATAATATTAAATTTGTTATTAAGGGGAAAAATGTACATAACAAAATATTGTCTACAAAAAGTGTAAGACATGCTTCAATAAAGGAATAAAACTGTGCCTAAGAGAACAGGTATTTGAACATATTGGCACCTGCCTTGAATGTATATCTAACTGAACAGCAAAAGGAGAAAGATATAGAAAACATCCAATTCGTGCAGTGCAATAAATCTATGATATATAGATATGAGTGATGAAAAACATTGAATTATAATGGAAATTCCCAGCACATAATCAAGATGCCAAGAACTATTAATCAAGACCATAAAAAATGCAAAGAGAATAAATTATTTAAATGAAATGGGCAGTTGAGTAACAAACATGAGGAACTACATACCAGGTAAGAAAATTCAAATAATCTGTATATTTAAATTTTTACTTATACTCAACTTATATCAAGTGGGCAAAAGGTTTGTTAGGAGTCACATGAAGTGTAAAATGATGTGTATTTCTAGAACAGAGAGATCAAAATAAATTTTACCTTATTATGGGTCTACATCTTAGCAAATGAAACTCAAGATATCTCAGATCTGATAGTCACCACATCTAATACAGATCATCAAATCGCACTAAAGAAGATATATTACACACCTAAGCTATGATTTATAAAATGCAGTGATAAGGAAAAACTACATTATTATTGATATTTCAATCTGGCTTCCTTGCTTAACACTTTTTATCTACAAGGCCTGAATAACCTGCTGTACTTAGAAATGGTGTTTTTCTAACTTTAGATAGATCAGCATACATCACAGTAAAATTTGCTTTAGTGTCTATTTTAAATAATAGAGGTGAGGTCATCACAGAACTATAAAACTTGCAGTTGTAGTCTCAGGTGATAATGACTTGATGATGTATGTTATGTACATAAAGAGCAAAGTCCAAATGAGAGATGTAAATTTTTGGCACTTGAGAATCTAAATTATTATGGTGCAAACCAAACAGAAGAAAAAAATTGAATCTAAGAAGTAGTAATAAGTAATAATTGAGAAACATATAACAGCATTAATTATTAGAAAGAGAAGCAGTTCCAAGTTAAAAGAGCTTCCATAGTGGCTTTTGAAATTAGTCTATTTTTAAGGAGAATTGGATATAAAAAAAAATAAAATAATACGACTACCGGTTTTGGCTAGGATAGAGTTTTCCTCATAGTAGCTTGTATGTTGTGGTTTTGGATCTGTGATTGAACAGAGTTGATAACAGAGGTATGTTTTTGTTAGTACTGGGCAGAGTTGTTATTGCTTACACAGAGTCAAGGATTTTTTGGCTTCTCACCCACTCCACCAGCAGGATGGTTAGGGGCACGTAAGAAGCTGGGAGAGCTGACCCAAGGGATGTCCATACATTACGATATCATACTCAGCATATAAAGATGGGAGAAGAAGGAGAAAAGGTGGGATGTTTGTAGTAATGACGTTTGTCCGCCATCCATGAAATTAGGTGTGATGGAGCCCTGCTTTCCTGAAGATTGCTGAAAACCTTCCCGCTCATGGGAACTAGTAAAAGAATTCCTTGGTTTACTTTGCTTGCATGTGTGGTTTTTATTTTCCCTGTTAAACTGGCTTTATCTCAACCCAGGAGTTTTCTCACTCTTACCCTTCTGATTCTCTACCCCAAACCCACCATGGTGGAGGAGTGAGAAAGCAGCACTGTGGTGCTTAGTTGCCAACTGGTGTTAAACCACCACATACATGAAAAAGAAAACTAATATTTATACCTTAGGTACTACAAAGTGCAAAATACAAAATGGTGGAGGATTTAAAGTGTACAGTGGAGTTACATGGCAGGAGAATTAAGATATCTAAGCATGAACATCTGAAATATATGCAGTTTGAAGAGTATGTATATACTTAGTTCATTTTGGACTATTAATAAAGGGTAGTTATGCAGCTGCCAATATTGCAGAAAAAGTGCAAGCATTCATACTTTCATGAAAAATAGCGTATATTTTTATTTTATTTTTCTTAATTATGTTGACAGACACAGAGAAACGGCTTCTGTTCTAGAATGAATACCATAGAATATCAGGAATAAGTCTTAAAGATGTCTTTTCCTAAATCAGCAGGATATATGATTATATATGTACATATACGTATACAAGTATCTATACATATGCTTGTAAATAACAGTCTTTATGTATCAGTATGAATAGGAAATTAAATTAATTGCTTGGAAGCCTCTGGATTATTTGGGCAGATCTAATGAATTGTGGAAGGGTGAAGATGCTTGAGAGAGCAAACAAAAATACATTTTGCCAAAACTGTGAAAGTGTAGAGGGTAATTATCTCTGCTGCACTATCAGTGATGACACACAAAGGAATGGGTTAGCTATCAAGAAATCAAGTTAACACAGACTTAAGGAGCAAAAGATAATTAACAAGATAAGTTTTATATAAAATAAATGTTGTAAAACTAACCCTGTATCTTTATTATAGAAATGCACATAACTCGATGATGAAAAGCAGATGATAAGTACACAAAACCCACAAATATTGGTACTGCATAACATCTTTATTTGGAATATGGGATGATACAATACCACAGAGTCACATACATGCTTAATGAAGTAAAAGCTGTTAAAAGAGTTTGTTTGGATGTGTTCTGGAAAAGATGTACTCCAATTAAACCATGTCCACTTTGGATTGTAAAAGGATCTAATTCAGGAATATCCTATGGTTGGTATTATGCAGGTGTGATCAAGGGTGGTGGTGCCAGGGCCTTCTGGTTGCACAATTTATTGAATCTCTTAATTTTGAGAACGCCTCATATGACATATATTTTAGACTTTCAAAGGACCAAAAGCTTCTGTTAACTTCTAGTAAGAAGACGGTCCTAGGCCCCTTCCTCCACTTTGAAAATTGTAGGTGTCCTTTATATACAGATGTCACACATTCACCTCCTGATACTGGCTTCTACACCTAGAAGGTGGTTTTGAGTACAGCCCAAATGGCCCTAGTACGTACGCACAGGCATCCCTTTGATGCTTCGGAAAAAAGAGAGCCATGTAACTTCATCTACTTTTTTCTAGTGTTCCTTCTTTGTGTTTAACCACATACTTCCCATTATTTAGGGACTTACTGCTTCATTAGCATAAAATGACAGAATTACTTCATGTAAAATATGAATAATATAGTTCATATGTTGTCATTTAAAAATTATTTAGAAAGATACTAAATATTTTTTAAATCTGAGAGGTTTTTTTAAGCTTTGGATCACCTTCTACGATACAGATTTTTACATTCTAAAAGTATATTTTGAAGATGCAGAAGGTTTCATCTTTAGATAACTTTTTGATGTCTGATCATCATCTGTTTCTAAACAAATGTAGCATTTGTTTGATGTTACTGATTCTTATGAAACTGGAATAATGGCTTCCTTTGAGCTTCCCACTGACAACATTTTTAATGATTTTAGTCCTGCCTTCTGTATTCCATTGCAAACTTCAAAAATGGACTGCCTTCTTTCTCTGTAAAAGTTTCAAAACTTTAAAGGGAAAGGTAATCCTAAGGTGAACTTAATGAAAAGTATGAAAGTACCTGCCAAAGTACTGAAGATCAAGGAGACACCTGAAGTTTCAAAAGTAAAGCTTTAAAGCTTCAATGTATGTGAAGAGGAGTTCCCCTTAATCTGTCATAAAATATGTTTTGTAGTAGAAAGTAATAAGAATAAAACTGAGAACTAAGCTTTACCACAGACTATACTTGCACTTTTCAGTTGCTGAAAATTAGCTGCAATTCAACTGAAACTGCTTTGTGTTGAGGAAGCCATACTGTCCAATAGAGGGAGGGGAAAAAGGTAAAAAACCAAAATACACACAGATCAAGAAAAAAAAATCAAATATAAATTGGCTATTTGTGTATGCTTATTTTTTTAAAATAAGAGAATAATATTATGTTTGTAAAAGCAACCTATGTTCCTCTTGTACTGGAGTTTTTCCATTAAACTCACGATCTCTAAGTACTTATTCTGTAATCTTCTAGCAGTGTTGTTTTCACATTTTGATAAAGCCCTTTACAGATACCCTGAGACTTAGTATATAGATAATTCACATCATGAAGCCATGACATCAAATCTGAAGCCAAATGATAAACTGAGCTCTTTGCACCTGGCCTAAGACAAGTGGATGAACATTTTATCCATTAATGTAAGTACATGTTCTTCCATGTGGAGACATTCATAACACTTTTTCTTACTTTTAGCAGAAGATATAATTTATAATGTCTTTCCAGTACCTGAAAGGGGAGACAGTAGGAAAGATGGAGAGGGAGTGTTGCCAAGGGTATGTTTTGATACAACAAGAGGCAATGCCCTTAAACTGAAGTAGTGTGGATTTAGATTAGGCATCAAGAAAAAATTCTTCACTATCAGCGTGGTGAAGCACAGGTTGGACAGTAAAGTTGTAGATGCCCCCTCCCTGGCAGTGTTCAAGGCCAGGCTGAATGGGGCTTTGGGCAATCTGGGCTAGTGGAGCGTGTCCCTGCCCATGGCAGGGTGTTGGAACTAAATGGTCTTTGAGTTCCCTTCTAACCTAGGCAGTCTATGATTCTAAGTTTTTTTAGTTATATTACTAATTCTGTGATTCATATCAGCATTCTACTCCAGATGGTTTGCTACCCTTGGGTGACAGAATATACAAATTCCTGTGATTTCTTTAGTTTATCTGGCCAGAAAGGCAGGCAACATATTTCTCCAGCTCTCAAGTGTGCAGAAATATTTGTAATATAGCACACTTCAGCTAAGGAATGGGCAAGCTTTTAAAGACCTATATTTTCTTTGGAATTATAATAATTTTATTAATGATCCTTTTAGATACATGTTTAGGTTTCTCTTCCATCATTAATGAATGTTAGAGGTACTTGAGTTAAATAAATCTATACCTCCTGATTTCTCTCTCTTCCTCCTCTCCTTAGCTTTTTTACCAAAATGAATTCTTTTTAATATTGTAAATTTTACTACATTAAAGCAAATGTTACATTACAGTCACACCGTCAGCAGCACACTTAAACATTCAACACAGACAGTTTTTCTGAGTAGGGAACATAATCTGATATCTTAGGAAACCCTTTAGCGTAAATCATTTGTGTGTATATTCATGCACATCATTGTGGCAAACTGAGGAAAGGGTGTAGTCTGAAATAACTTTCTATAGTCCATCAATTTTAATAATGCAGAAACCAAGTGCCATAGAGAAGATGGAGAACCTACAAAAAGATGCAAGAAAAGGAGTAGTTGGGAGGAGCATATTAAGGAGACAAAGATAAATGAGCGGAAATTGATCATAGAGAATTATTAAACATATAAAGTAAAAAAGTGATTGAAACACTCTGTTGCATTTATCACGTGCTACACCCACGGGCAGAATTTTGGTAAAAAGCTTGAACATCTTCTCTGATGAGAGTCTTTAAATTTAAATTCTCAAGTCAATAATTCTGCAGCGTTAAATTTACCTTCAGCTAAATTAAAGAAGTTTTATTTTACATTCTATTTAGAATGTAAGGATGGAAAGGCTATAGATACAAATGTCAGGAATATATCTAGAGGCTCAGAGGGGCAATTTGAATACGTTAGCCCAAAAGTGGGATTTTTATTATATTACTCTGAAGAGAGGGTGCAGTAAAAGCCAGTTCTCTAGTGCTCATAAGGAAAGCGAACATCACTTCATTTTTTGATTGTGAATAACACAAATGTATAAAAACCATCAGCCTAAAAAGAAAGAAGATATCTGAAAGAGACAAGGGCCAGTAAAAATATTTTTCTCCTTGCAGAATATTCATGTTATTAACATACATGTTAAGAACAGTTGATGATTATTGAAGCACTGAGATAGGATCTGAATATGGAGGACCAAACTGAGAAAGAAAGCAGATTAATTTTATATGTAGGCTTTAAGTATAGGGAATCTAGGGAGCAATCTATCCTAACAGCCTCTCCTATTTACACAGTGGTGTTCAGAGAGAGATGTGGATAAGAGAAAATTCTCTAACCAGAATTTACAGCCAGACTTGCTCTCTAGACCCTTCACCAACTTTGTTATCTTTGTTCACATTCTGGCACCTCAATATCTTTCTTGTAGTAAAGGACCCAGAACTGAACACGGTACTCGAGGTGCAGCCTTACCAGTGCCAAGTTCAAGGAGAAAATCCCTTCCCCAGTCCTGCTGGCCACACTTTCAGGTACAAGCAAGGATGACATTGGCCTTCTTGTCTCCTATTCAGCCAGCTATTGACCAATGCCCCCAGGTCCTTTTCCACTGAGCAGGTTTCCAGCCACTCTTCACCAAGCCTGTAGTGTTGCATGGGATCGTTGTGACCCAAGCACAGGACCTGGCATTGAGCCAGAAGCTCATTTCTCTTATGGATAGGGATGTTATGGACTTAATCTTAAAAAACGCCACAGCCTGGGCATTTCAGTATGAGTCGTCAAAGCTCTAGGCAAATTCTTCACTCAATTCATGTATATGACATACCATTTAGATAATGATAATCAGCCATTCAAAGCCCTCCAACCAGTTCCCATGTTTTGTCAGGACACTGAGCCACAAAGCCAGGTGGTTACATTACTTTCCTTGAACGAAGACCTACTGCTTATACTCTGATGCTTGATCACAATGACAGGGAGACATTGTCCTAACAAATGTTAATCAGAAAACATAAAAAAAACCCCAAAAATTGCATTGAAGTACTTTTGTTTTAACCAGTTACACTTAAAGTACAAGTTCTAGTGATAGAGTAATTTAGGAATGCACAAAAGGAAATAGTTATGAATTTTCAGGCCAAACCGGTTCTCTGAATGCAAACACACCAATACTACAAAGGGCTTTATTGCCTCCCTCAGCCAGTTTTCAGCATTAATGAAAAGCTACCGCCTCTGATGACCCAGTTGACCTCGGGTTAGTGTGGTAAATACTAGTTTTTACTAGAGGATTGTGCAGCAAAGGAGCCAAGATGTCTGTTAAGATGAAGGAAAGATTAGTGTCTAAGGAGCTACTGTTGGTCCTTAGGACTGTGAAAAGGGTAAAAAAACACTTCACGGGGTTTTTTTCTCAGCATGTTTACTTTCTGTGGCTTTCAGAGCAAGCTGTGGAAATTACAAAATGGACAGGTGATGCAACTTCTTAAGCCATTTGCTGTGTGGAATAAGATGTTCTTCAAGGGTTGGTTGTTGTTGAAGGAGAATGGCAATATAAGAGTAGCAGGCACAAATAAAATGTTGCTCTCAAATGCTTCATCATAACAATTTTCATGAAATAGCTGTAACATAACTCCCTGCTGAGTTACAGAAACTTAACAGTTACCCTAAATTATCTGCAAACACATAAATGATGCTGAAGTTACTACATTTTTAATCTGGAATGTAAAGTCTCTTGGCAACTACTTAGTATATTCTAAATATGGCACACCAGGGATTTTTTTGTTTGTTTGTTTTTGGTTTGGTTTGTTATCCTTTAGGAGTGAGGACCTGCCTGCAAGAGCACAGATTATTACCTTGATTTTTAAAATCAATTAAGAACTTTCTCTTCAATAGTTATACTGTGCACAGTAAATTAAAAACAAAACAAAACATAAAAACCCTAATTACAAACCCTCTCAGATTTCTAATTTCTTCTTTCTAAACATAAATATAAACATTCCAAATAATCAATCTTACTGGCTTCAGAAGTTATGGATTACATGCATCAGTATTTCTGAAATTAACTCCTTCCTACAATGTCAGAGTAAACAAGGTAAAAGAATGTTACAGAAGTAAAAAAACCTAAATGGAAGTACGAAGAATGAGGTGCAAGGTGGAACAAAAGTATTCAGTTATGCCAACACATACAAGCTTTGAGCCCTGCTATGATTTTTTGATGTCTTCTGAGTTCTGTAGTGTGCAGAGCACAAGAAAAGTTTCAACTGATTTGACAAGGGCATTTCTCCTAAGAGTACAGATCTTTTTCAGTGCTGCATTGCAGCAACGGCTTGATGTTGTATAAAATTTAGCGTAACTGTTTAAGTTCCAGGGGCTGTATCAGACATGGGAGGTAGTTTTCACTTGCTGCTACTGTCAGTCCATTTCCTACTATGTTGGCTTAGGATCACTCCTCAGCAGACAATAATTTGATGGTATTTCCTCTAATTGACACTGGTCGTGGCAAAGTAACATTGTAAAGCATCATGTGGCCAGACAATGCTGTTTTGGAGGATCTTGATGAAAACATGCAGCCCTTCCAGAAATCTTTTGTCTTTTTTCTGTTTATATTGTGTCTGGCATGACAGTTTTGTCACAAAATCTAAATTATTTTTTCTCTCCTGTGGTCATCCACACTGTACATGAAAATAGCTTATTTGTGACAGAAGTAATGGTGCTTTTTTTCTACAACTTCAATCCTTTCTAACCTCTGCTAGGCCAAATAAAATATGAAAAATAAATAATTGCATGTATTTTATATGAATTTATTTATTTTATAATATATGCATTATCTAGATATGGATAGATAGATGGCTAGATAGATAGATAGATAGACAGTCAGACAGATAGATATCAAGGTACAGCTGCACGATGGCAGTGTTCAGGGAACACTTTTCCCCGTGCCCTATTTAAACTAATCTGGATGCAGACAGATACCGTGTTAATTTCAGAAATGCATTTCTACAACTGGTGTAAATGGCATACACAAATAAACTGTATACTAGTCACAGGTATTTGACAGAGTGTAACATATTTTAAAAACATGGAAGGTTATTTAAACCATAAACCCATGTGTATTGGCTATGTGGTACTCAGTTTACTTATATTCTAGTAACAGTTTTGTGTCTGTAACATATTTTTGGAGCATGAGTGAGCTTCCTTCTTGAATGGGTAACAGTGTTACACAAATGTATGCGCAGATTAGTGTCAAAGGTAAACCATTGGACATCCAGTCAAAAAAAGGCTCGTTTAGAAGTTGGGCATGATGTAGATTAGCTTATTTTATTTTATAATTTAGATCAAATTGAACTGGATTTTCAGAAATTAATATGTACCTTAGAAAGGCTGAACAGTCACAGAAAAGTTTTTTGCCATGAGCCTTTTTTAAGCTACCGGGTAAACTGAAGGGACAATAGCACAGAATTATGTCATCTTCTGTTGAATTTCTGGTTGGCTGGACACACCAGCATCAGAAATAAGGACTATGGTGGGTTCATAAATAAATAAACAACACTTGCAAATGAACAATACAAACATAGAAAATATGATGAATATCAGCTTCCTTTCACCTAGACTGAGGCACAGGAACATTAAACATTTTTTCCAGGGAGTCATTATAAGGGTTAAGACAAAAGTAAAAAGAAATCCATGTACATTCCACGTGAATACATTATACATACCAAAGCCCTAATTTCAAAAAGTATCTATAGTTTCACTTCTCACTGGTGTAAAGCAGATGTAAACCCTATCTATAAAGATAGGGTGGTGCTGCTGTTCAAAAAATTTGGTCAAGAAACTTAATAAAAATAGATGTTAAGTTGGAAAAAAAGTATAGAGAAATAACTTCAAGGAATTTAATTTATTATCTATTAAAAGATTAATTTAAATGAAAAAAACCCACCTCATGTTACTAAATTTTGCATCAATACTTTAAAAAAAAATCAAGTTTTTCAACCAGAAATTTTTATTATTATTTTAAATAACCTGATTTATATATATATTAATGGATACTTTCAGAAGTCCGGTATTTTCAAAGT
>VXBZ01008403.1:0-21282 GCA_013399135.1 Heliornis fulica | reverse complement strand
AGAACAGAGCAGAAAAAGCACTGAGGAGGAGGATACTCTCTTAGCAAATGTAGAAATGATGTTTAGATAGCATTAGGTCATGGAAAGGCAACAAAACAGTTCCAGGAGGAGGACACTGACTCGTATGAGAGAAGGCAAGTCAGCATGTTGTATTACATGAAGTAAGGCAAAGAGTAATAGTGAACAAAAAAAAAGTATTAACTGATTCTGGCACCTTCAGTTCTGAATTCTCATTTTCATTATCTGTTTACTATCTTAAACTATACTCTTCGTTTTGTGCATGATGTACAGGCTCTTTTGATTTCAGCTAGGATGTAAATTCTTTGGATTTAGTGGTCCTGCAATTGTATACACATAAATTACCTACAAAAGATAATGATATATTCATCTATGGGTAAAAGCTGGATTTATACACATTTCAACTCTAGTGCTTTTTAACTCAAAGAGATTTCTCATATGAGTAGAACTAGACATGCAATTAAAGTGGGCAAAACTAAGTGAAGTGCTCTATGGACTTGCTCTTTAATGCTGTGTTTATAAAGATGAAAAGGCTTATACCTTTAGGGAGAAAATCCTTTTCTCTGTAGCAGAGTACAACCTCTTTAAATTTTTATGCAGTAAATGTTTCCACTGACTTCTTTAAGTTTTCTTATATTTAAAATTAAAACACATTTATATACCTTTATGAAAGAACATCCTAAACTGTAAAATGGTTTGATCTACCCACAGAGATGTATCTGCCTCTTATCAGACTATGAGTAACTCTTATATTAAGTTAACTTACAGATAGGTTCTGCACACCAGATGTTTTACACTTTCAACCAAATTTGTGTTTCATGTCTTATTAGCAGTCATGAGTATAAGTGAGACATCTCTACTTTTAACTGAAATATTCTCTTTGATCCTAAAATTCTTGAGCTGAACAGTGTTTAGTAGTGTTGAGAAAATGTAAGTATTATTTTGGGCTTCGTACTGTCATACCATAAAGTACAATATGGTATACCTGTGTTTTATGTGCACAATTTCTTACCATTTGTTTGAGCCAACACCATACACCTAGATTTATGACAACACTGAGGTCTCTTAATGTGTATGATTTAAATTTTATTTTATTTCACCTGGCTCTATAACCTGGCCAGCTCTTGAAATACTAAGCTCTGCTTTCATACGTGATTCATTAGGAAACTGAAAAATTACTAAATAACATAGTGAATAGAATTTAATGTTGTAGAAGGAAGAGTTCTTATAAATGTCTCATTGGCAAGTCCTTACTGCCAATATTTCTCTTTCTTTGGTAGTCATGTGCTTGTTAACACAATACCTAAGTTAAAAAAACCCAAACAACAAAATAAACCCAAACCAGAAAAGCAAGCAGAGAGCTTTTTTTATCACTAAGAAAAACCGAAGTCTGTAAAAAATGTTCATAGAAAACCAGAAAATGGTGAATTATGATTCAACCAACAACCTTCTTTTTCTTGGGTCAAAGAAAATACTTCAGGGAAGGGGAATCTACATTAGGAACCCATAAAAATATTTCCGATGCATTAAGTAATGTTGTAGTTGTGTTGTCATTATTTCACTTATCTAACATACTTCATTTTTTCCAAGGGCCTTTAAACCTATTTAGTACTTTTCTTATGAGACAAAACATTTACTAGAGATGCAAAGGTTTATGGGAAGAACATTTGCACCTTGGCTGTACTTGGTCTCCCAGAATGATGGGACATGACTAACATGTGCAAAAAACCTTCATAAATTTTTATAACAGAGTGAAATGCAGAGACTCATTTTTTTGGTTTCCTGAATACCAGTGAAGTCTTTTACTAGTCCTTGGCACAGCCTACTTGGGAAAAATTACTGATGCTGAGTGTAGAAAATTCTTTACAGTAGACACTGCCTTCTAATATTTCTCATTCTGAAGGATCAGTTGTGCATGCATGTCACCTACTGCATTCCCGTAGTTCCTAAAAGTGTTTCACACAAGATGTCTCTTGGAATCCATAGTGACTCTTCTGAGTGATAAATTGTCCCTTAACAACCTTAGCAGAGTAGTAAGTATTTTCAGAGCAAAATTATGCAACACATCAAAAGTGAGAGTTTGGGGACAATCTATAGTAAGCAGAATTTAATAACAAATTAAATCAAGCACTGCACTGATTATGTTACTCATTTGCATATATAATTCAGTAAGCCTCTTTCATTCTCAATGTACTGGAACTCTTGAAGAGCTTGCATCCCTCTTCAGTGACACACAACACAATGGCTTATTGGCTTACTCCAGACGACTATTAGTCAAACTCATAAACTACACGATGATGTATCCCAGTTATGGCATGTTTTGCAAAGAGAGCAAAAAAATTACTGAGAAGATATATAATAGATGGAAAAAGTAATACTGTTTAGGGTAGGACTTAGGGGTTTTTTTCAGTCCATTGATTTGTAAACTTCAATTTTTTAAACAATGCACAAGTTAACTGGTTAATTCAGTTCATCTGAGACACAATTCTGATGGCTTTGCCAAGAAAAAAAAAAAAAAGCCTCTGAACTTTTGATCTTGTGATAAACAATACTTTAGGATTAAAAAGAATATTTATGATTTTCTGCAACCTTCATATTCATACTACAAGAGTACTATACTTCATTATACTATACTATACTTCATATTCAACAGTAGTTAAACTATGTTTGCTGATGATACCAAGCTGAGTGGTGTGGTCGACACACTGGCAGGATGGGATGTCATCCAGAGGGATCTGGACAGGCTGGAGAGGTGGGCCTGTGCAAATCTCACAAATTCAACAAGGACAAGTGCAAGGTGCTGCACTTGGGCTGAGCAAATCCTCATTACCAGTATAGACTGGGAGGTGATGTGACAGAGAGCAGCTCTGTGGAAAAGGATTTGGGAGTATTGGTGGGTAAAAATCTGGACATGAGTCAACAGTGTGTGCTCACAGCCCAGAAGGCCAACTGTATTGTGGGCTGCATCAGCAAAGCTGTGGCCAGCAGGTCAGAGAGGTGATTCTGCTCCTTTACTCTGCTCTCATGAGACTTCATCTGGAGTACTGCATACAGCTCTGGAGCCCTCAGCACAAGAAGGACATGGAACTATTGGAGAGAGACCAGAGGAGGGCCACGGGGATGATACAAGGGCTGGAGCACGTCCCCTCTGAAGACAGGCTGAGAGAGCTGGGGCTGTTCAGCCTAGAGAAGAGAAGGCTGTGGGGAGACCTCACAGAGGCCTACCCATACCTGAAGGGGGCCTACAGGAAAGCTGGGGAGGGACTATTTGCCAGGGCATGTGGCAATATGACATAGGGCAGTGGTTTTAAAGTACAGCAGGGCAGGTTTAGATTAGACATTAGGAAGAAGTTATTCACCATGAGGATGATGAGGCACTGGAACAGGTTGCCCAGAGAGGTGTCAGAGGCCCCATCCCTGGAAACATTCAAGTTCAGGCTTGATAAGGCTCTGAGCAACCTGATCTAGTGCAGGATGTCCCTGCTCACTGCAGGGGGGTTGTACTCGATGGCCTTTGAAGGTCCCCTCCAACCCTAAGATTCTATGCTTCTGTTTTAAAATAATTTTACTGAGCTGCAGAATCATTCACACTACTTCAATGCCAATTCATATATTTTATAGAGAAAGTATTTGTCCAAGCAGAAAGCTCTGTAAAGCTCAGTTGAAGGTATTTATTATTTTCAGTGAATACACATTTCTACTGAAAATATGATTGGGAATAAATTACATTTATGATGCATTTACTTAATTTTCATTCTACAGACTAACCCATCTCCTGTAGAGTTGGTAGTTGTGATGCTCACCTAAGCCTCCTTGATTTTAATTCTCTCTTTGACATAGTCTTTGTAATTATCTTAACTAATAGTTTGTAAGAACTTTTTGTTCCTGTACAATCTATCACTAAGAGAAACATTGGTATGTTATTGGTTGAGGGAGATATTGCTCCTAAAGAAAATAGTGATGTATCTTTACAGAACCCCCAAGTATGTTTGTATTTGTTTAGATTTTTTATGACATACAAGATGTTTCTTTCTTTCAGACAAATTTCATTAAAGAAATAAATGCTTCAGCCAGAAAAAGCCACATACAATTGAATTCAGGTCATCTTCCTGTGTTTGTTTTTGTGGTTGGATTTTTTGAGTTTGTGTCCCTTGGCTTTGTGTGGTTTCTGAGCTAGACTAAAATTCAGTTGAAATACGTCTATTCACTATTCTCCTCACATAAGAGTGTTAAGAGTAACTTTCTGAGCCCAAGAATATTTCTCCAAAAGACATTTTTGGGGCTTGTTAGAAAGTTCTCATAAACTAGACATTGCTCTAAAGGGAGATGGAGTAGTGGGCAGACTGAAGGTTAGGAGACATACATGATGAACACAATTTGTCTCGTGGCTATCCTTATCGTAGATGCATACAAGAAAATGTATTCACTGAGCATAATAAAATGCAGTCAACTTTGCAACATTACTTATGCAACAGCTGTTTAATTGTGCACAACAACATAGCAGTAATACACAACTACTTTAGTGGCAAAATATTCCCTTTGCTATTAGAAAATTATGCAGAAAGATAATAATAAGGGCCACAATGCAATTAAAAGCATTCTCTTTGAGTACATGAAGTACAGAGCATCCAGCTGAAAATATGATATGGGACATATAAATGACCATAATGGCCAAGACATCAACTTGATTGCAGTTTTCTTAGGTAGAGTGAAGAACTCTTAAAAAGGGTGGAATCCAGAGCACAAGCAGCAACACATAAAAAGCCTAGGCAAAATGTTGCACTGTCAAAATGTGAATCTGTCCTGTACCTTTGTATGTGTGCAATTGGAAAAAATAGTTCTCCATCATGCACTTTTATATGACATTTTAGTTTTATGAAAAGAACTAGAAGCTCAAGGTTTCAGTATAAAGCAGCTAAAAAAGATCAAAGTGTTTAAGCTAATGCAATAGTGAGGTTTGAAAAATTAAGTAGGAGTTTGAACTTTGGCAGCTTAAATTTTCAAATCAGCCTAAACTTCAAAGGATTTATTATCTTCTTTCAGAAATACGTTAAAAAAAAAAAAAAAGGCATAGGTTGACATCTACTACTTGTCCCCATACTGGAAATTCTTCTCCTTTGACATGCCTTGTCTCTGAGGCTTGGATTTACAAGCAACTAGACACCGCTACACAGCAATTTTCAAACCCATAAAACTTCCTTTGAGGAGAAACTAATATGTTAGCCTAAGGTTTGTGCCTTCAAATGGACTTTCATCCTCAGCTGTTTCTTTTCATTATTTTAGGGTTAGAGCTTGACCTTGCTCTTCTGGAATGTGATTCAGGACTATATTGATACAAATTGTTCAGGAGGTAATCATCCAATTCATCATTAATAACACAATTATAACATAAAATTAAATTGCCGTCCTTGAGTGCAAAATAAGCAGGTGTTATCAGTGTTAAACGTCAATCAGGATGGAAATGGCTTTGCATTTGTATCACTGTTTAAAACAAGGCTTCAAGAAAAATTAGTATTCTTATGTAATTCCAGAGAGCACCCTGTAAGCACAACAGCTGAAGGGGAAAAAGTTATGTTTGGTAAATAGCAAATAAGTAAAGCTTTCAAGCATGCAGAAGGAACTTAATAAAACTGAAATCTGAGCTATTATTTACATTTATTTACAAAAAGTAAACTGAAATGTTCTATTTACAGTGTATAATGTCACCAGTTTTTATGGCTCTGGTACGTCTTTACTCATATGAGTCTTCATCGTGATCACTACAACCTTTAGTATCCTGAAAGCATTATTTTTTGTTGACTTTCATTTTTATATATGTTTATATATATTTATACTAAGCTAGGCTAGAAATAAGTAGAAAAATATGATTAAGCTTTGAAAAGGAAAAGTTATTGAAGGACTGAAGTTTTCCTGGCTGTGGAAAAGCTTGTAATCATTTATACTTAATGCCAACAAGAAAATTGCTTGTGTATGTGGTGGTAGTGTACACAGATATTAATTTGCTGCTACACGTAAGCTGTAAACTTTGCTTTTTTAATTCAATGTTAATTAGAAATTAAAAGCATCAATGAAATCTGATAGTAGATGGCAAAGATGAGACCTTGTTTTTAAAATGAATGAAAGGCATATTTGTGACTCTGGATTCATCCTTTCTAATAAATATTATGCACTAATAGGATAAAAACTGTAGAGTGAAGTAGTTGGTGTTAAGGATCCAAAATCCAAACTCCTTTTTGGGGACTTTACTTCAGAGTAGACCTAATCTAATCTAGCCTGTTCTGTTGGATTTACCAGCAGCTGAAGCACAGTAATTAATTTCTGTAATGTATCTTCCAGTTTAGTTTCCTCTGAAAGAAAACCCATTTAAGTGCCTCAAAATTGTTCTTTGATGTGAACCACAGAGCCAGAGTGGGAAAAATCAGGATTCAGTTCAAGAGTGCATTCCTGATATGAACTAAAATGGTGAAGCAGACACACTATCAGAGTAGCATTTGATTTCTAATCATCTATTTCAGCAGCCTACTTTTCTACCTTGTGGACTGGCAGGATTGTTGGAAACCTAACAGTAACCCAAATGGAGTTTCACTTCCCTCCCCACAGAAAAGTAAATTACTCTAGATGCTGTTTACAAAACTGTATAGAATTTGTCAAGCAACTTCAGGTGAAAAAAAAAATCTTAGGATTACATTTTGGATCTTTGCACAAAACCACACTGGTTGGAGAACTGAACTCAATTTCTACTTATCTGTGACTAGATTTTAATATGTCCTTTTGAATGAAGTCTCGATCATTGAGCAAAAGACTGTCCTGTTAAATATTCAGCAAAACAGCGATCAGAGCCCAGTTGTTGCTTGTTTCAGATAAAAGTATAAAACCTCAAGGTAGAAATTCGGGCTGTTTTTCCCTCTTAATTCTTCTTGCTTTACAAAGACACTGAGTATTGTTTGATTTACTAGATCTTCCGTAAGAAGTTAATTTATTTAATGTAGAAAAATTCTAAGTCGAAGTGGACATTTCAGTTGTCTTCACTCTTTCTGTATTAGTTATGTGCTTTTCCTTGAATTTGTAACATAAGCTTTTCAGATTTTTTTTAGTTTGGATTAATTTTAGTCTAAACATCCTTTTGCATGTACACTGCGTTAAGTGGACTCCCTCAGTGCATCTTCCAGCTTTATTTTATGAATAAGGAATCCAGTTCACTTTACAAACGAATGGATAGCGGCTCAGAGATGATTGCAAAATACTATTAAAAAGTGCAGCCCAAACTGGAACACTGAGGGAGTTGCACCTTTTATGTAGAAAACTCTACAAATGAAAATCACACACTAATCCCTGCTTGGAAAGGAATTTCTCATTTGTCTAAATCTATACAACTAGCTGCATTAGATGAATAATCAAGTCATGTACATATGGCATTCCTTCCTTGGCATTTATTTCCCACAGATATTGTTGTATACTATTTCCAAGACATGGTATTAAACAGATTGGCTAATAAACCTCTTCTGTTTGTAAAATGATAGCAATTACAGTGTCCTCAGTATGATTACTTCATCAGATTAAATGAAAGCAGAACTAGGTCTGTTGGTTAAAGTTGAGAGGAATGTTGCAGAATGCTCTTAACAGAGGTATCGATCCAGCATATTTCTCCTTTTATTGTGTGAAAATTTTTCATGATTTTCATGTACTGTGGTGAAAGCACCAGAGATGAAGATCAGAAATTACTTTTGTAATTTGTATAAATCTTCTGGTCTGTAATTTTATTATGCATGATTTAGCACTGTATAATTTAAATTTCAATAAAAAAGTAGCTGTCTTATATAAATATATAAATAGGATTTTAGTAAGATTGTAAGAATTATTGTATAGTACCACTAACGCAACTGCAAAAGAAGTATATATCTATCTTTCCCTTAATTATTGTCTAAATTTAATGTAATTTTTAATCTTGTATTTAGCAAGAAAGGAATACAAAATGATAATGAAATTAAATGCCTATATTTTATTATTTTATTTAATCAGATAAAGAAAAAATTAGGTTTGCCTTATCAAGAAAGATATTAAATGTGTTCTTTGCCTTGTAAATTAGTGTATTTTTAGCTTAAATTTCGATCCTCTCTCATCTAAAACCCATGATGGTCATTATTTTCAGGTATTCAGCTTGATTTACTTGCTTTTCACTATATCTCTCAGAGGATATGTGAGATCTGAGCATAACTATTAATTGGATGATATTTTCATTCGTTAGCTGGAAGTTCTGTTCATTCCAAGTAAGGTTTCATGTCAACTAAAGACAGTTTTCTAAAAAAGGCATCCCTATAATGTTGAAAGGATCTTACATCTGGTCCGTATGATAACTTTAGTCTCTAGTCAGCTTTTAGATATGTTCAAGTTATCTCCCAGATAAGGAACTAGACCCAAATTTTTAATCCAGAATTTAGTGAGATGCTGATAATCAGCATGATGGCTTTCTAAATTATTCTGGAAAGACAGGTAACACTAAAATCCAAACCCTTTTCTTATGATAATCAACAGAAAGAGTTTTGATGAACTTTACTATGCAGTTTTATAATTTGATTATGTACTGAAGGTGAATATTCTAGATATAAATGTTAAAGCTGTATTAAAATGGAATACATGCTGCTTTACAGTTTCCAAACACTTGATTTCAGATGCCCTTTTTTTGGTCATCTTTCCTATTTTATTCTTACCTCTTTGGAAGACTAAAATTATCTATCAGAAGTCTCAGGAGAATTTACTGAATTTTTTCCCCTTTTTTATGATTTTTCAAAATCTTTACAGCCACCATATGAGATTAGGACTGGCTTCAGAAACTCCAGATTATTGTAAGAAAATGTTTATTTGGCGCTTGAAATAAATGAAAGAAAAAAAGACCCTTTTTTTTTTTTTTTACTTGCAGATATAACCTTGAAAAAATAATTTTAATGTTAATTACTGTTTTAGTCTAGTCTTCTGGTGAAAGAAATAAAAAAGCAGGTGCAAGTGTTTTCATCAACAAGACTGAAGCAGATGTGTAGACTAAAGAAGTAGACCTCTCCGTCACCTACATGCAGTCAATTTTAGACTAGCTTCCTTTCTTAATTTGTTCAGTGTCCTTCGCCACAATAATTTTGCTTTGCTTGCCCAGCTTTGGGCCTGTATGCCCACTTCTCTCTGTCTCTATCACCCTAGTGATAGCTTGTCTTGAGACACAAGTACAAAAACCTCCTGTCTGGTACTGCTGCTGTATAAAGACAATAATTTATATTTCTAAGAGGTGTGGGAGAATGCACTCCTTAAGAAACTTGATTTGGGTTGGAGAGATGTGGCTTTCTATTGCAGATTCAGCAGTTGGCTGGAATATGCCCTCGGTTAAAGAGTACTGTGCTTTTGCATGACCTATCAGAATCTATCAGACTGCCTGCAGTCTCTTCTAGCACGTACTAGCGCTAGAGTGTCACTATGAACTTTTAGACAGCACTGTACTGTGGATGAATACTGGAAGGGAAGGGTTGGGAAGAACGATAATATTAAAGTGTGTTATTCTGTGCTGAATATTTTAAAATCCCTTGATTTTTTTCAGAAAATGCCTACTGATGGAATTGATGAAAGAGTAACAGTGCAATTCCAGCTTACTTATGAGTCAGGCTACTGAAATATGGCATTTTCTTTTTCTCTTTTCTAAGTCTATTTGTTACCTTGATCAGTGATCTTACTCTGGAATGTTAAAAGTCAATGAAAGTTCAAAAAAAGATCCTGTAAGAGAAGAGAGGTCATTTGCTATAATCAAAACTACTGATTACCTGGCATTCAAGTATTTGAAAGTTTAACAGTGAGAATCCTTAGAGCATTTTATCATAAATACTGCTTTTTTAGGAGCAAGAGTGAAAGAAAATATAATCACATCTAATTACGGGTAACCTTATTAAATCATTCGTAGTGAGACACACATTAGTCTTGCTGTATGTGACATTGCTGATCATGTTAATGGGTGTCAGTCCTACTCTCACTCTGGCTGAAAATTAGCCAATCAGCATGATACTGTCACTCAACCTGATAGTGATAATGCTAGTTGCAGATGTTGACCATTAATCACTAAATAATTTGTATTATCAGCAACAATCCTATCTCGCTTTTGATTAAAATTTGAAATCTAAAGATGATAAAAGAGGATGGAAAGCTTTATGGGGCATTTTCTTGCTCTGGTACTAAATGACCAAAGGGAAAAATTTTAAATTTTTTACAATTCTGTTGTTTATATATGCTTATGTCAAAAAATCTACAAACTGTATTTACACTCCTCGTCTCTAAGAACTATATACAATGAATATTAAATAGCTTATTCTTTGAATAAGTGGGATAAATAATCAGTCGACCTTATATATCAATCATAGTTTTAAAATTCAGGCTTGAATTGACATTTCAAGTTTAGGTCTTGTTCAATTGTTCTTTAAATTTTTCAATTAGATATCTTCTCTTGAACAGCTAATCTTTGATAAAAAACCCATACAACCACCCCACAAAAGAACCAAACTGAGAAATGTCAGTAGATAATCCTAAAGAAATGCAAATAAAATACATTGCATTCAGTTCAGAGAGCTCATGAATATATACTGCAGATTTATCATTCACTCTTTGTTAATTAGTTCAGACATTATAAAAAATAACACACTTGTCTTCTTAAATACTATATATTTTTTTCTGGCACAAAATTTTCTGTTTGACCTATGTAACATGGAAGGTAGAAATGTAAAGGTATAAGCTGGTTGCACGAAGACCTGAGTTTGTTTACAAGATTACCTCATGCTGACACAGATTCATATATAGCATCTTACTCTGAAACTGAAGCTGCCACTAGACAAGGGACGTTATATGTGAGCATTGAGTAGTTAAATCACTTCCCATTTCTTCTAGCAGATGATGTTAAAAATAATGTTATGTTTTTCAACTATTTGCACTTAAAGTCCGTTATGTGATCGAAAAAAATATTCCATGGGGACATTAACTTTGCCAGAGATGTTATGGTAAGGCTCGCTTAGCGTTTTTTTCAGACCATATTTTTGTTGCAAGAAAGAGTCTTCTGCAGTTTTGCCGTCTTTAGGTTTTAGTGTGTATTTATTTTTTTAAGGGGAACTAATTTCATGTAACGCTTAATAATATGGTATCAGTGACGTTAAGTCATTCTGGTCTTCCTTTCAAATGCACATAGTACTTACACATTAACCTTCCCTAATTTTACATTTATGTTGAGTCTTTTTTTTCCAATCTACGGATATTAAATACAGCTGAAATGATCAAGCTATTGTAAATATTTTTGCAGTCTTGGAATAATACCCATCTATTCAGTTAATAAGATAATTTCCTTGAATTAAATAATTTCCTTAACAGACTTGTATTTTAATAGATTCTCCAGAAGTAGTAAAACATAAAATTACTATATCAGTCTTTAATATTAAATATTTTCATAATTTTAAAGTCATGGATTGTCTCAAGTTTTAAACTATTCCCAGGAACTTTTTAGGATAAACTGGAAGACTTGATCTCTAGAGGATGTAGATTTCTAGGCTTTTGGCCAATGTAAACTATTTTTCCAATATACACTTCCTGAATATATCTAATTTTCTTATATATTGGGGTGGAAATGGAAAATCAGAATGGATTTCAGCCCTGAAACTGAATAATTGCAAGCAGCAAAGCAGCTGCTTTTTTTTTTCCCGATAATGTAGGTTTAATAATGAGCTTGCTTTTAATTTTGTTAAAATATTGAAAGCAGTTTATGGTGTTCTTTACATGGCATAATTCTCTCTTGCAGATCAGCTGTAGAAAAAATTGCTACTGCAGCAGACAAACGTAATGTGCAGAGTTGCAGTTTCCCATGTATATTATATTTTAGAAAATAATCTAACAAAGAAACTATTTGTGTGAAGAAAATCTGTATTGCTGTTTTAGCCATGTTTTGAAAGATTTTAACTTAAACACCAAAAATTTTTTAACAATCTTTAATTTTTAATCTCTAAAGCTTTGAGAAAAGACAATTTCTTCAATATTCTACTGCTATTATTTAAAAACATGGGAGAAATTTTGTCATAATATTTTATTTCTAAAGTAATTTTCCTTTCCACAAATCCATCTTTATCTTTCAAGTTGAAATTTTTGAATGAAATACAATTTCATGAGGGAGATTTTCTGGTTTAAATTTAATATTTTGATCAAGGGATTGCCATTCCATAATCAAAAATATATATTTAAAAATCACCTTAATGAAATTAAAACTCCACCTTGCTTTAAGAAAACCAAACCAAAATTATCTAGAAATCAATTTGTAAGCTTTAAACTACTCAGAATGAACATCGATTTAATCAAGATTTCTTACAGTTTTTTTAAACCGCTGCATGCTGCAACTGGGGGGAGAGGTGGGTAGGTACTCTCTGTACACAAGTGATGACAGTCTGAAATAGTCAGCCCTATAACTCTGTCACTGGGAAAACGTATATAAAAAAGGGCAAAACGCTACCTGGGGATGAGGAACTAAGAAGCCCAACCTAACACAACAATGCAACATGAGAAAAAGCCCGGAGGAAAGCCCTAAAGCCAAATGAGCAGGAGGAGGAGGTGGTGGTAGAAGTCAAAGTGCTCTTGGTGCTAAAGCAGAAACTCCATGGAGTGATCATAGATGAGTAGGTATTTCCCTGAAGCACTTAGGGAGGACTCAGGCTGCAGCAGGGGAAAAATGGGATAAGGAGCAGCAGACAGTAGTTATGAACTGAGTGAAGCCCACCATTCCCCACTCTCCTCTGTGCTGCTCAAGGTGGGGACAAGCAGAGGAATCAGGAATGAGGGAGTGAAATTGAGCCTGGGAAAAAGAAAGTGGTGCGACGGAAAGTTGTTTTTATTTTGTAAGGACTGTCTGGCTCTGAATTCCACAAAAAAGCTTCGGGATGTCCGGTGCACCAGACGACTCACGGGGGTGGGACTGTAAAAGTGACTCAGCCTTAGATTGCCTTGAGGACCATTTCTGCAGAGACATCTCCTGGAGAGCTGTGGAGAGAGCTCAGACCTGAGGTGCTCTGTAAGCTGAGACTGACCTGGGCAGTGCCGCATCCCTCAAAGACCCGGAAACCTTCGTTCAGCCGGGAATTCCTTCGACAAACAATAGGCCCCGAGTCACAATCAAGCCGCTATTCAGCTGCCTGAAAAAAAGACAAAGACAAGCCATTGGGCCACCATTTGGCGTCAATGGGCCCAGACAGTGTGGGGGCATGCACGAGACAGGGCATGAGCTCAGGGGAACACTGTTAATCCCGGCACGGGCCTGCCCACTGCCACGCGGGTAGATCGAAGGAATAAACCACATAACCCCCTGCATTCGGGCTGAGGATCGGGAGCCGCTTCTCCAGCTCTGCGAGGAGAGCCTTCTCGCTGGGCCAGGCTGCTGGCTGGGGTAACATAGGGAGAGCCCTCACCTGGAGAGAGAGGGGTAAGTGACCCGTTGAGATGGTTTAAGTGTGGAGTCTCGGGTGAGTGACTAACACACGGGTGGGATTTAGTGCGCTTGTGAGCTGTGATCGTGAGTTCCCGTGTCTGCGCCGTGTAATACTGAACCTTGTCAGTTGCCCGCGGGGGGTAATGGTGAGTGTTGTGACTGCTGCAGGGCCTAATACTGCATTGTGTGGTTCGGTTGCGGTTGCAATAGCGTATTTTGTGAATCTCTTGTAATATTTTAGTTAGACTTCTAAATTGCAGTAGTGCATTTCTTCATTGTATCCATAAAGCTTTCAATAGTGATGTGAAACACCCTGCACGTGGTGTTAAAATATTTTTTTTTCAACCTCTGCAGTAAGTAGTGTCTTGCCATCGCTATTTTGCCTTTGTTTCTCACCATCATTTTTATTTGACAAAAAATTTAAATTACTTTTTCCCAGTTTGAGACTGTTTTGCTTATGACAGTAACAGGTGAGTGATCTCCCTGTCTCCATCTCATTCCATGAGTTTTTCTGTGTTGTTTTCTCCAATGCTATTTTGAGTAGGGGAAGTGAGAGAATATCTGTGTGGGAAATCAGCAGCCAGCCAAGGTCAAACCACCACAGTAAATAAGAGTAATCATACTTAGAGAAAAATCTCCTTTCATTTTCAATGACTTTTTTTTAATTACACCAAGTTAAACCTTTTCATATTTATCAGTGATGAATGGTAATTGATAGAAATACGTGTGTTTTTTCTATTACACAGTCTGATCACTGAAGGAAGATGCTATTTTGTGCCAACATTTTATGCATGTCATAATCATCTAGACTATAAAATCTGAATGAGGCTTTGTTTAAAAAGAAAATAATCTAGATAACAGTCTCTTTTAGGCGGTCTTTTTTTTTTTTTCCCAGATGGACTATCTTAAATTCATCTATGTGGAGTACCTAGAGGGAAGAAGAGATGGATGAAAAGATGGTTTGTTTACTCAAGAGAAATTTGTTTTTCTGCCTTTCAGAAGCTAGTAAGGTGTGGGCAGTCAGTAAGGAGCAGAATGCGTAGTTATTCTTTTGGAATAGTTATGGATTCATACTTTCAAAGACAATAAAATGGTGATTTTTTTAGAATAGTGCTTGATGGAGTGAGTCAAGATTCCTGATACACAGTTCCTTAAAAATTCAGAATTTGTCTGTCTCTAAAGGGGATGTGTGAGGAAAATATCATTTGCTGTAACTGGATTTTTAGTCACTAAGGACAAAGTGGACATCTAGCATTGTTTGATATTGTGCACAATGCTGTCAGAATATTTCAGTCCGTAATTTCTGTTTTGGCCTATGCCTTTAAAAAGACATTCAGATTTGATTAAAATGCTGATTTCTGCATTAACTCAGCTGATGTGCAGTATTACTTTATTAACAAAAACTTAAATGATAAAATAAAGCGAAGTCTAGATCATATAGTGCCTGCTACCTAGGTGGTAAGAACTGCAACAAATAACTTCTGGGTGTTTTGACTTTGAAGCCATGTACATAACTCTGTGTACCTCAGCTCCGTAATTATTTTTGTTGACTCAGAATGCTAAGCTGAATAGTGCCCCTTACAATGCATTGTGAATCTATGGCAGGGGGTTTGGACTTGATCTCTCGAGATCCCTTCCAACCCCTACAATTTTGTGAATCTGTGAATCTGTTCAATTGCCAAACTGTTCAATAGAAAATGTGGAGAGCAGGGTTTTATACTAAGATTCATCCTTCTCTGAAGTTTGAATTTTCAATGGATTTCAGAAAATGCTTTTATCTATTCAACATCTTGACCTCAATGCAGCAAGTTACATCATTTGAAAGGGTGAGAAAACAGCACCCATCCCAAAATGGATGAAAACATGGAACTTTGAGGCAGGAAATAAAATCTTTAAAAATCATTCTCGTTCTGCGGTTCATGCTCAGAATCTGTCAGGGTTCAGATGAAGGCAGAAGCAAACAAATGGTAACTGAATAGATCCTCCCTATTTTGAATAATAGGTCCTGAGGTAGTGATGTTACAGTCACCCTAATAAAACAGCTTGAATCTTAGGTTATTTTTATTTTAGTTTAGAATATGATTATGATTTTAAAGGAGTTATATCAGCTATGAGAATATACAACATGTTAAGGCCCTTAGGAATAGGTAACTAGTAAGGTGTGTGCCTTGATCGCTGTGGAAATTGCTGTGAATCAAAACAATAGGTACTGGTTGTGGATCTTGACTCAAAACAATAGGTACCAGAAGAGACAGGTTTTAAATTAGCCAAAGATGAAATGAGCATGTGCAAGGATGGAGTTCATCAGCAGGTGCAGTGAGGAAAACTATAGACAACCACCAGAGAACCCCTGCTCAAAATAACTACGCGTTAGAGACATTTGCATATGATAATGATTTCCATGAAATTACATTAATATGCTAATCAATACCTTTCCATCTTTGTATTCAAAGCAATCAATAACCATAACCAGTGTTTTTTGTAGAATAGGAATTTAGGTAAGGTGAGATAACTCAAAGCCAATCATTGTAAAGGTCAAATTGAGAAGCAAGGATTCTGTGCAGAGACTTTTCCTAAAAATATATAAATATGTTGTGATTTGTATTTGAGGGTGAACACATTTTTTGAGGAGCTATTCCATGTTCCCCAGTGATGGAATAAAGAAGTGCCTGCTTATCTGTTTTGTGTAGATAAGTTCTTTGCGATTGCAACCGCTAACAGTAACAGAGTTGATATTTTTCTTTCCCAACAGAATATTGTAATCAGTGGTCTGAAGAATTAAGGCATATCACTGTATTTCTCTAGTCTCTGAATTTCTGGATGAGATCTCTGTCTGACAAAAAAAAATCTTTAATAGATAAAACCTCAGTTCATCCTGTTAGAGGTGCTCTATGGGCTACAAGACCCATAGGGCTACAAGTCCAGTAGAGCTATATATATTAACCTTTAGAAGACTGGAAATATTTTCTCAGGAAGTTGAAATAATACACCAACAGCATTTTCAGATATGCAGCAAATCTTTGAGAATTTATAATGGTGGAACTATTTTAATTGAGAAAGAAAAGAGAGACAACTACTTATAATGAAAGTTTGTAAAACCTGATGTTAATTTCATCTCTTGGAATATGAGAAAAGTTTAAAATCTCAAGCTGACAAAGCAGTATGTATCTCACCTTTACTTAACCAACTCTTTAGGAGGATAGCGAAGAACTAACATTTTATAACAGTGTTGTAAATATTTAAGCTTATTTTGCCCTGGACAGATTAGAAAGTTGTAGGGAAAAGAACAGGTACTTATTAATTTCTGATGTTGCTTACATGTGGCTCTATTTTCCTTTTCATATTTTTCCCCTCAGAATAATTTCTTGAGAATAAATTTTCTATTAGAAGGCAGGTGAGAGGCAGGTGGTTTGATAGGCAAAATCTGTGTACCTTACCTCTCTTCATCCCTTTTTTATTTTTTGTTGAGTAGGAAACTATGGCTTCTGGGTGAATAGTTTTTTTTGTTACTGGCTCTTAACTTGTATATAACTATCTAATAAGATTTTATTGTTCCCTTTATTCTGTAAGGAACCTTATGAACTTTGCAGCATTAAAAACTGGTTAAAAATAAAATTGATAGCAATACTGCATCTGAATGTTATTCTATAAAAAGTAGCATATATTTTTCATGACCTACTTTTCAGGGGTAGTAGTTCTGTTGCTACCAATGTGTACAGATATATACAGTGCATTCATACGTAGAGCTAGAAATCTGGCTGTAAGAAAAGATTTGAGATTCTGGGTGGCATCTGTATCCTTCTGATGGACTGTTCAACTTCTGAGTGGTTATATAAGAGCATTTACCTTTCAGAATGTGGTCTGAAAGAGCCATCAAATACGGGAATAGAAGCTTTAAATTTACCTGTAAATATACTTCCTTTCTCTAAAATGCTAATCAGGTTTCTTTTCTTCATTAATGTTGTAATATTGGTTGGTTGGTCTTTTTTTTTTTTAAGGTTGTTGTTTTGATTTGTTTTCTCACAATTTTTCTTATCTATGCTGGTACTAGGAGTCTCTCCTTTTCCTGATTTGCAGAATCAACCACTTCTTCATCTCTTCAAATTGTACCAAAGATACAGAGTCAAAGACCATTGCAAATGAGGATATCCAGTAACACTTCTGCTAATGAAATTCAATAAGGACAAGTGTAGGGTGAGGACAAGACCCCACCTAGAGTATTGTGTCCAGTTCTGAGCCCCGCAGTTCCAGAAGGATATACAACTCCTTGAGAGAGTTCAGAGCAGGGCAAATAAGATGAAGGGAGTGGAACCTCTTCCTTATGAGGAAAGGCAGAGGGAGCTGGGTCTCTTTATCTTTGAGGAGACTGAAGAGTGACCTCATTAACGTTTATAAATATATAAAGGGTGAGTGTCAGGAGGATGGATCCAGGCTCTTCTCAGTGATGGCCAGTGATAGAACAAGGGAAAATGGTTCCAACCTGGGACATGGAAAATTCCATCTTGATATAAGGAGGAACTTTTTCACTGTAAGGGTGATGGATCACTGGAACAGGCTGCCCAGAGAAGTTGTGGAGTCTCCTTCTTTAGAGACATTCAAGACCAATCTGGACATGTTCCTAAGTGATCTACTCTAGATGATCCTGCTTGGGCAGAGAGGCTGGACATAGTGATCTCTCAAGGTCTCTTCCAACTCGTAATATTCTATAATATTCTTTAATATTCTGCTTCATCTGTCTGTCTGTAAGGAAAGGAATTGAGTGAGCAGTGGGCAAGGTGCGACTTTAAGGGTTAGGCTGGTCACCTAGGCCAAGCCTTGGGTTCTCTTTGCTCTATTGCCTTGGTGATCTTTCACCTAGTTTCCATTTGACTAGGCTGCAGAGATTCTTTAACCACAGTTGCCCCCACTTCCTCTAAGTTTGATGTCTTTTCCAGCCTTTCCTTTAGCAGTAGAGAGAAAGAATTCCTTCCTCTGAGAAACTTGAATCTTTCCTGAGCCGGTGGGGTAGACTAAATTCACCCATAGTTTCTCAAGCATTCTCCACAACATAAGCTTGGGGGTCTTTGAAGAGTGAAAAAAGCTTGTGAAGGCATTGGAGCATGATTGATCAGATTACATCAATGTACTATGTGCATGTGTCTCTGTAAGGTTATGCACTTAACTTCATATCACGCTTCTCAAAAGAATTATACTATAATAAAAAACCCTAATGTTTCAGTATTGAAATATTTGATTTTCCTCACAGAAAGGAAAATTGGGCCATGATGTTCCTGCTAAACAGCCATATGCTAAGCTCAGTATCATGCTGAAGTAAAGAGGAATCTCAAAGAAACAGATGCTTCAATTGGAGGTACCCTAACCATGGAAGAACTTTCTCACTCATGATCATGCCATGTTTGCTGTACAGTTTCAGTAAATTCATAGTATTGTACAAGACCACTGTAATGCTGCATATTTTGTATAATAAAATATAGTAATAGTTTTCTTACAGTTTTTCTGTTTAGGGAGCAAGGCTACCTTAGAATATGAGGAGTGTGCTTTATAATGAAAAGAGGAAAACTAATGACAATAAACAAATGCTCAACCATTTCTGAGTGAAAACTGATTGATTAATCAATCTGTGTAGGTTTTGTTTAGTAAAGTCACATCTATCCAGTGCATGTATATGACAAATGTTTTGTGATTTGTTTTTTTGTTTTCTTTTTCATAGGAATAATTTCAGTAATTATGTAACTTAGAAAAAAGTATGCTTCTTTGCAATAATTTTTCATTTAAATGTTTTATTTTCAAGCCTGTAAAGTGCTATTGTAACTTGTGGCTCCTATGTGCAAAAGTTCTTTGCTACATTGGCAGATTTCTTCTATAAGTCTTTTATCTGAATGGTAAGTTCCCAAAGTAATTTCACTTGATTTGCTTAGAGTCATCTGACTGGAATTATTTCCAGTTTTCATAAAAGCAGTTATTCATTGTCACTGTTGTCATTACTTGCTATACAGATGTCCAACATGAACACACTGGTGGTGTAGAGGCCTCTAGAGACATTTCTGAAGATTCAGTGAAAAATTGCTTTTACTTTTTGGTACCGTTGTGACTCTTCTTAAAAACGAAATTGACTACTTTGAGGAACAACATTTTATTATCTCCTCTCTTTTAAAAATATAAATCAAATCACATCATAGAATCACAGTATGTTAGGACACACAGAATGTTGGGAGTTGGAAGGGACCTTGAAAGATCATCTAGTCCAAGCTGCCTACCTGAGCAGGATCACCTAGAGTAGATCACACAGGAGTGTGTCCAGATTGATCTGGAATGTCTCCAGAGAAGGAGACTCCACAAGCTCTCTGGGCAGCTTTGTCACCCTCACAGTGAAAAAGTTCTTCCTTCTATTCAGATGGAACTTTCTATGTTCCATCTTGGAACTATTGCCCCTTGTCCTATCACTGGCCAACACTAAGAGTATCATGAACCCTAAACCAAATGTTCAGCATAATCCTTTAGATATCAACTACGGTCTTTACATAGCTATACAGTTTTAGAACTGCAAAAAAATGGAGGTGCAAAGTTAGGAGTATATTAGGAATGCATGAACAGTTAACATAATTATCCTATCAAACTTAAATTTTTAGGCTTGCATGTTTAATTATCTTAAAGCCTCCTACAAAAACTTTGAAGAATTTTCCACCAACTGCAGAGCTGACACACAAATGACATGCTTAATCAAGTTGTTTAGATTTTGCTAAGGTATCTATCTGGAGAAACCTTGTAACTTGATTTTAAATTAAATGTTTTAATTTTCCATTTGAAGTTATTTTTGGCAGCTAAAAAAAAAAAAGTTACAAGTATATAAGATGAAATGTTTTAATCAGTGAAGGCACTTTATGAAGGAAGATATTTTAAACAGTTTAATAATTGTTCTAATTTTGGAAAAAAAAAACAAACCAGCCCACAAACTGAGAAAAGCAACAACTTTGATTCATGAAGTTCTTTGTAAAACTGAGCTTTCACATACTAAGTCCTGTGTGAGCTAATCTAGGTAATACTGCTCTGGCAAGGAGGTTGGACTGGATGATCTTTAGAGGTCCTTTCCAACTCCTAATGTTCTGTAATTACTCAAAATTGGGTCTGAGAGAGGAGAGAGATGATGTACAACTTTATTCCTGACTGTTGTGATATGAATGAGTTCTATAATCAGAAGTATTTTGATGATTCATTTTAAAGTGAAGGTGCCTAAATAGTTGCGTTGGCACAGCTGAGACTTGATAGGGTCAAGGCAAGGAAATAAATGGAAGCGAGGGGTTGCCAAAACAGATTTTTCATAGAACAAAACAGTCATGTCATAGGTTGAGTTATTCAGGACTCACAGGACTTGAGATTTTTTTCTTTCACACATATCCTTTATGAAAATTAGATCTCACAGATAGGATTTAGTCCTTGGACTTCTAGATAAGGTAGTTAGTGGTATGTGAATTAAGCTGAATGCTTGACAGTGAATCTAAAAGAAATGTAGTCTTTTGAACAATGAGAAACTGGTATAGTTAATGGAGTCTGACACTGGACTTTTTAGATAGGTTTCTATCCCCCCCTTTTTTTTTTTCTTTTAGACTTTTTTTCCCCCCAGAAATAGTCTGAGCTCTACCAGTTCTCAAAGCCACACTCTAACCTCCGTTTTTATCAAGAATTAAAAACAAACCACAAAACCACCACACACCTAAAACCCACCAAGACTTTTTTCCCTTCACTATTTTCCATACTAGAGAGCAACTGTAAGGCTGTCGTCCCCC
>VXBZ01008402.1:10948-21068 GCA_013399135.1 Heliornis fulica | reverse complement strand
GCGCCGTAATCGTGGGCTTCGGCACGTCACCCTCACAGTGAAAAAGTTTCTCCTTATATTAAGATGGAAAGATCAACCATGAGCAGCTCTCTATAAAAGGCTGAGCAGTCAACATAAGTACATTATTCCTTATTTCATTTCAGGAACAGCTTTAGAAAGGAGCTAAGAATGCACTTAACTTTTTCCTAATTGCACTTTACTTTTCAGAAATTGCTGCATATTTTTCAAGGATAATATCTGATTTCTTGCCTAAACATTTACCATTTGAGCAATGGCAAGCAGAAGGTGAAGTGGCACAATTGGAAGAATTTTGAATGAAAATGTGGTACAGAAAATGACAAAGTTTATTCAAACAATCTAGAGTATTCATTTGCTAATATTTTCCTTGGCATAAGTTGTTTAAAAAAATAGGATCAGAACTTCACTTCATGACACACCCATCGTAACAAACATAATACCTTTATGATCCACTTCTATTGTGAAATAACCAAATTTTTAATGCATCTATCCTTTTCTATTATGTTAAATTGTGCACAACAATATCTACATAAATTGAGAGCTAAAATATGTTCTTAAAGAGATGAAGTATGCATAGTTTATCATCTGACATGCTAATGAAAAATATAACCAGTGTATTCCAAAAGCCAAGTGAAAACTGTGGGGCAATTTTGACCTTCTTAGAACTGCCTCCACTGAATGATCTGTGGATGCCAAATAACTGGAACATCACACCCTCAGGCTGAAGGAGGATTGTTTTCTGAGGCTATGTACACGCATGGAGCACTGCTGCTACATTAAAGCACAAAGAGGTTTGTTGGAAAATAAACCACCTTGCATTCCAACTTATCCTTGGATATCAGAGGGGCTGGGGGGCAGTCAGGCTTAGATCATAAGTGACCTTCAATTTGGTACTACAAGTCCAGTCTTGTTTCATATGCTCTACTGTCACAGTTGCAGATGCACTAATAGTACAAGGCATCTTCAGTCTAGTCTTCAGTGGATGGCCATCCTTAAGGAAATTGGTCATTTCCAGTGAGAACTCTCACAGCAAGATTAATGAATGGTGCAGTTTATTAAAGCAACAAAGCTACATGTTCTTTTGGATTGCTACTGATAAGTACACTGTTTGCAAAGCACGTGTGTCATGGTACAGTTCAGGTGGACATGCAATGTTTGTTTTGCTGTGATCTTGAGATGCAAAAGATCAGGGAAACCACACCAAGGAGTTGTGTTTAAATCAAACAATGCAGCTCTGTTGCATTCACGACAGGTAAAAGAGTAATAGCTACTACCACGGCGTCCAAGATGTCCTTATGGTCCCAGGTCTAGGCAGCGTCCCTTGTAGGCCCTTTGATCGTCATGATCCTTGGTGGGGAAAGCATCCATAGTTCATCACTAAGAAGTCATCTTTAATGCTGTCCCAGAAATCATTAGCACATTACCTCACCCTCATGTACATGCATACTACAGTCACTAGGTGGTCTCTGGTGGTCTTTTGATGAAGGTTTGTAGTCTTCTAGGGACAAACATTTTCTTGTTGGTCCATATCTATGAGGTTGCTATGTCTTGATGGTTCTGGTTAAGCAGCAGTCTCTGTTTAAGCCTGCCCAAGTACACAGTACTTTCAGGACCCGAACAGTACTTTGGTCCCAGTTAATGTCCATGGAGATCTCGCTTTTACTTGGTTTGGCAAGCTTAGCTGTCTTTGTCTGGATACAATTCCATTCCTTGGATCAGTGACTGCATCTCAGGTAGTCAGGCAGGCCGCTGCAGGCCTGTGACTGAAAAGTTGTGTGTAGATGCTAGCTGAGGATTCAGGGTACTTCATTATCACAGTCTCTGAAGACAATGCTGAAGCAATTCTGGTTTTTGACTGACTCTTACAATGTGCAAGTACCAAGAATATGAACAATACAGCAAACTGCAAATGTATTAAATTATGAAATAAGTGTGTAGAGATTTCTAGGTTTCCCAGGAAGGCACTTTGTATAACCAAGTGTTTGAATCTCACCCAATAAGCATCCTTATGGGAGGAAGAGAGGTTCAGCCCATTGACTGATCCGAGAAGTCAATGAAGACCTCCTGACCTATCTGTGATGGTACCTTCTCCAACATCTCCCTTCTTTTAAGCCATTTTTATACTTTTTTCTTAATTTTAGGATGAGCTTGACTCTAGTCATACTTACCTTTGTTGTGATTGGAGTAAGATTTCCTCACTTTGCTTTTAAAGGTATAAGCCTAAAGAAATTCAGAGTGTGCTCAGAGAGGGGTGGAAGTGTGTTTTGGGATTATAATGAAATTATAATGAGCAAGATTCAATCAAAGGACACGATTTTGGCCCTCCCCAAAAAAAAAAAAGGAAACTGCTGGCTTTGGGTAGCAAGTATGTGTATTACCAGTTCCATAGTACCATCAGTACTATAAATTTTCCATCCCTGCAGTGTTATCACAGAGCCTGGCTGCAGTGTCTCCACTCTGCTCCAAGCTCCCATGCTAACATATAAGCTTGCAAGTTATGTTTTGGGAGCTACCATGGCACAAACTTCTTGCACAACAACCACATTTGACCCTGGAAGTTTCCTTATTGCTGTACCTTCTCTTCAATAAGTTACCTGTGGTAATTATCCCACAGCATCATACAAAGCTGTTCCCCAATATCATATCCAGAGTGCTGTGCAGGGCAGCAGTCTCAAAAAGCAAGAAATACACAGCTGCAGACGCTGAGGATGAAGGGGTGGAATCTACAGGAAGTCCAGTCTCCAGGAGACTGAGGCTTCCACTGCTACTTTAAGTCTAGTTTTAAGACTGCTTCAGGTATAGTCAAGGGTCTGCTTATATTTTTCAGTGCACTGACATAATAATATCCAAATTGCCACTGTTTACATAACCTGTCTCTTAAAACCTTGTGGAGCGGTTTATTTTACAGCTTAGTAACCATCTCTAACATTCAGGAAGGGGAGTAACTCTACTAAAAAGTCATGCTTAATTTTGTCATTATATAAACCCGATGTAATAATTTTTTAAACATATTTTAATCAATAAAACATGCCCTCTATAGAAATGAGGAATACTTTGTAGCAAAGCTTTCTGAAAAGCAGCAGATATCTAATTTAGCAATATCGTGCCTCACTTTCTTTTAAGAATTGGTGTTTTCAAATAATAACACTCTGTGAATAGTTAGTAAGTTATTCTAGGATGAGACTATGGAGAAAGTAATAGTCATTTCCAAATCTTTTGACAAATTAAACAAACACTTGATATATTTTATTCTTTAAATTAATCACCCTATCTGAAAGACTGACAAAGTGGTTATCAATATATTGCAGATTTTGACAGTAAAGCTTCAAGAGGAGCATGGCTTTTCACTCTAAAAGTAAGACCAGGATGAGAAGTCAGCTTTCCTGTGCCCTGTTGTTATAGTGTATTCAATCATTAGTTTGCTACCTCCATGTACACCCAAGAAAAAACCAAAAATTTCTTTGTGGTTCTCTGATGTTCATTTTTCTAACAAAAAACACCCAACCAAACAAATTTAAAAATTAGCATCCTGGTAGCTAATTTAATTAAAATGGGTTGTCAGAAATGAAACATGCATGACTGTTTTCTTGAAGAAAGCACTTAGCATCTTTAGACTTAGTTGGACTCAATATATACTTCATGTGACGTGCTCAGAAAATAAAGAAATATTAATCCAGGCTTAGAGATAAAGGACAGCAATAAACAGAGCTGGAATGTTTCATCCAAGTTCCACACAAAACAGGTAAAACAATATTATAGTAACCTGAAGTTACTGTATTTAGAATTGTAATCTAATTGGAATAAAAACTTTCTATAATGAAACCTAATCCTGTTCAGAACAATCTCAGGTCTTTAAATATTACTGGTTCAAGTACTATAACCATAGTCAGCTAGTGAAATATGAAAAATAAATATATTTTGATTTATTAAATCAGAGATAAATTTTCTTATTTCTAATATCTGATATAGTGAAAAATTAAATTGTCACCAAAAGTACCAAAAAAGCTATTTGTGGGATGAAAGAGATAGGCTTACTATCCCATTAAAAGTAAGATAACACCTAATGAAAGAGGTTTATTTATGTGTCTGTGTGGCTATCTCTCCATGTGTCAAAAAGATCCAGTACATAACCATAAATATTTCAACACCTTGATGCCTTAGCGTGATCTTAGGCATGACATGGGGTAAAAGGTGTTAAATACTGAACATGCTGGTCTAAAATAAATGATATGTAGCTTTTTCCCTTAGTAAACAACCATACTTTATATGTACTTTTCTGATTTTGATTTTTTTTCCGTTTGATGACAGTCTAATATTATTTAAATGGATTACTATAAATTGCCATTTGAAATGGATTCTTCCATCATTCTTCTGGCTACCACTGGCCTGGACTGGTGCACCCTCTCCTGGTTTAAAAACTGTCTGAATGGCCAAGCCCAAAGAGTGGTGATCAATGGAGCCAAATCCAGCTGGAGGCCAGTCACAAGTGGTGTCCCCCAGGGCTCAATCCTGAATCTGTTTCTGAGGAGTGATTGACCCTTATCAGATCCGGAATCTTGTTACTGTGTTATTTCTCTGAACTCACTAACAGCCATTAAAGCATTACTGATGAAATAGTAACTTAGAAAGTTTCACTGAGATATTAAGGTATACTATTTATGAATAAAACGCTTAAAGTATGTCATGTCTAGAGGCATAGCAAAAGTCTTTCCACCTATGAGGAAATTCTAATCTACTGAGTCATATACCAAATAATGAACTACTTACCCTCATCTGACCCGAAAGAATCCATCAACTCTGATGTTTTCATACCCATCTTCTTCTATCATACTGTCTTTTCAGCATTTCCATAATGAGAAGTGTTTTTTACCCGGAATAGTTTTTCACAGAAATATGATCTATTTTTGCATTTGAAACCAGAACAATAATATACAACAAATAATCATCAGTGCTAAGTTCTGCATTCTTTCTAGTAATCATGTCTCCAGAGTCACTGAAATACTTGTCAAGTGTGCTTCTAAACTGGGTCACGTAATGGTGAAAACATCAAAGCTGGTCTTTGTATCTCCCCAAAATAATTCCTATGGTATTCATATTATGTTTCTGTATAATTATAGCTTAAAAATATACACAGAATTCTGTCATCTTTTCCTCTGGGATGTCTTCAGGACTTTTCAATGATCTCTGGATATTAAAGTCGCTGTAATTTATATGAAAAAGAAACGATGCAACAGATTTCCTATAAAATGAATATAAAATTCCTGTTCTCTTTTTCACTGTATCAAAGAAACTTATGAATTCAGAATTTAAAAGAAATATTGTTAACATATTAAAGTAATCTGACTTACAGGAATGATCAAGATATATATGTCAGCATTTCTTCTGCAGATATAATTTAATTTCCCCTGACTTGCATATTTTTTCTTAACTCATTTTTTCAGTTTATTTAAATATTGTATAACTGATGCCAAAATTAAATAGTCACTTCAATTACAGCTGCATTACTGTCTCACAAAACATAGGGGTTTTGGCTTATATTTTAAGTTTTTCTCCAATTAAACAAAACACTCCACCTAATGTACACTTTATTATACATATTATTTTTCTGTAAGAGATTGAATGGCATTTAAAAATGGTAAGTGTTTTTTTCCAAAGAAAGTGTAGGAACACAGAAATTAAGGGACATGCCTAGTTTATAGTATTCTATAAGTAGATTTTGACAGATTTTCATACTCAAGAAGTTATTTCACAAATGGCCTGATCTAATTCTCATTCAAATCAATAGCAGTCTTTAGTGGGCTTTGAGACTAGTCTGCTTAATCTTTCTGCATCTCAGTTATATCCTTGTAAATGGAGGATATCTCCTTGTACTCAAGAGAAGTGATGAGAGGATGAATGTTTAATAATTTATAAAGAGCCAGACAGTGCTCAGAGGTAGGTCATAAAAGCAACTAGACATCTCCATTCTATAGATACCACTGAAAAATACTGCGTGAGGTTCAGCTCACCTAAGTTTTGTGCCCTGGCTGGGGAAAAAGGAACATCTCTTGGATGACCCAGAAAGACTCCTATCACTTATCTTTGACAGGGCAGGAAACTCAGATACATTACAGGGACAGAATCAAACAGATGAGTAGGGAGGAAATTAAATAAATTAGGTGGCATGGATTTCACACTTTATGTCTCTACAGCCTTTCTAATTATCTGTAGTTATTTGAGACTTGAGCCAGACTCCCAAATATGCCCACCATTCAGTGCTGTAGTATTATATCCCCATATAGTCCCTGGATGTGAATCAGGAATGGCTTTGACTATAGCAATAAGCAATACCAGGGAAAATCTGGTCCTGATGGCAAACTGCAGCAGGAATTTCATCCAGATACTTAATCTCTCCCTCTCTGCAAATAGAGGTTGGTTTCATTCATGCTATTTTTCCTGTTGACCCTGGCTTTTGATATCATCTGACTGCAGCCGGGTATTTTCTGGATGAGTACTAGCAGGCACAGGCCAAAACCATGTGAGACACAGTGCCAACAGTGGTTAAATGGTATTCTGGATCAAGGGGAAATTCTTGAGGATCTGCCTTATCCCTGTGCAAATTTCTGGCATAGCTGCACCCAGACTGCCCATAAAGGAGCAGACTGAGCAATTTCTGTCCTCAAACTGGGTATTGTTAGAAGGGTTTGTGGCATTAAATAGGTAAAGGAGTTTGGCAGAAAAGAAATCTCCCTCAGCTTGTCTTCAGATATCAGAGGGGCCAGGAGCGGCTAGGTTTCCAATTTAGTTCTGTAAGTCTATTCTTGTTCAATATTGAACTATCACAATTAGGATTTCACAAATAGTGCAAGCACCATTCATTCTAGTCACGTTCAATGAACTAGTATGGCCACACTCAACTGTTCGCATTCAGTGGGGAGCTGCCCTGGCTAGATTAATCAGTGATGCTTTTTGAGACAACAGAGTGCAGATTCCTTGCATTGCCAGTGATGATACACAGTCTACAAGTGCAAATAACACAGCAACCTAACACAAAAAGCAGTATAACACTACTTGAGCAATATAACAACATAAATAACTCTCTCTAAAAAAGGGGTCTCATTAGCTTGGAGAAGAGGAGACTGAAGTGTGACCTTATTAACATATAAATATGTACAGGGCAAGTGTCAGGAGGACGGAGCCAGGCTCTTCTCAGTGATGGCCCGTGATAGAACAAGGGGAAATCGGTTCAAGCTGGAAAATAAGAAGTTCCATGTGAATGGAAAAAAAACCCTAAACCCTTTTTCAGTGTGAAGGTGACAGATCACTGGAACAGGCTGCCCAGAGAGGTTGTGGAATCTCTTTCTCTGGATATATTCAAGACCAATCTGGACAGGTTCCTGCGTGACTTAATCTAGGATCTTGCTCAGGCAGGGGTGTTGGACTAGATGATCTTTCGAGGCCCCTTCCAACTCCTAATGTTCTGTGACTCTGTGATTTTTGGTGATGCTTTGTGGCATTTGTAAATTTCTCACTCTGGCAACTATGACCACACATTTATCTGAAAAAGAAGCAACTTTATAAGAAATCAAGCTAATAATGAAATAAATCATCCATAAAAATATGAAGATACAGAGCTACAGATACAAAGCTCTTTTAAATGTTAACCAGACTGTAAGCACTCTGGAATACCTGGATTTCATGAAAGCAGGCTTTAGTATAGATTTGCATCTAATATCAAAGTGCAAGGATAACATCAATTTACTTTATTATTTAATAATGAAAAGTTTTATATTGAGTCACTCTGTTATCTGTTAATCGAATACAATTAAAATTGGGTTTTTTTGAAGTGCAGTTTTATTTTAACTGTTTTAGTAGATTGCTTAGATAAACATTGATTTTTTTATTGTACCAGCATTATCAAATCTTTTCTCGTACCACTGGATGAGAAAGTGTGCTTTGTTTTCTGTATTCAATAGAAAGCCCAGATCAGAGTCCTGTATCTGAGCAGGAGAACTTAATCTGGTTACTGCTGTTAAAGACAATAAAATATGTTTCTATATTAACAAAAAGATAGCTAAGGAAAATCTCCATCCTTTATCAAATATTGAGGGAAACATAGTGACAAAGGTAAAATGATGAGTAAAAGGCTGATGGAACCTAATGCCTTCTTTGCCTCAATCTTTAGTAGTAAGCCCAGTTCTCTGGGTACCCAATTCTCTGAAATAGAAGACAGTTCTTGGGTGCAGAACAAAGCTCCCATAAAGCAAAGGTAAATGATTAGTGGACTGCTACACCACTTAGACCTACACCAGTATATGGGTCTGGATGGCAGGTCCTGCTAGACCAATCTGATCCCCTGTTAGGAGTTGGAAGGGACTTCAAAAGATCATCTAGTCCAACCCCCCCAACTGAGCAGGATCACCTAGATTGAATCACACAGGAATGAGTCTAGATTGGTCTTGAACGCCATAATTACTAGATATTACTTCCAGAAAAAAACTACACTTATGGGGAAAAAAGAAACCCACAGCAAAACAACCAACTCTTCGGATGAGAAATTCAAGCTTTGAAGAAAAAACTTTTATCTTAAGTTTTGAGGTTTGGTTTTTTTTTCATAGAATCACAGAATTATGGATACATTAAGGTTGGTAAAGACCTCTAAGATCATCAGGTCCAACCCTCAACTCAACACCACCAAGCCCACTAAATCATGTCCTGAAGTGCAATTATTTTTTAACGTGTCTAGAGATGGTGACTCTGCCACTTCCCTGTGCAGCCTGTTCCAATGTTTGACCACCCTCTCAGTAAAGAAAAGTTTCATAGTATCCAGTCTAAACCTTTCCTGGCATAACTTGAGACCATTCCCTCAGTTTCAACATTATTATATTAAACATAACTTGGCAAATTATTGGTTTACAATCAGACATTCTATATAGAAGACCCTTTCTTTTACATTTATGTGGGCATAAGAATGTATTGTTTCTCAAATAATAAAATCCAGTATTAAGCATATTTTTACAGCTTGAACTGTCAGAGTGAAAAGTATGTTAGAAATGTTAATTACTTGCTTTATTGCTCTAATAGTCCAATTTGTTTGTTTATTGACATATTTCATTGATATATTGCATTAATTCCAGAGATCTTGAGCACCTGGAGCATATACTGACACCTAAAAGTTAGGACTCTTCACACCATAAAGAAAGAAGAGTTATTTATTTTTAAAATAGCCATTATCTGATTAATATTATGTAGTTTCTTTTAAATGAGTAGCATAGGTATCATTAGGGCTTTTTAGGGAATGAGTCAGATCCTCATAATTGCAAAGTTAATTTAACTGTGAAATTAAGGTATCTGTGTGTGCCAGCAAATGTCCTCCAGTAGTCTATGGGAAATAACCTCAAATGGTATAAATCTGCATAAATCTATGCAGTTGTGGATTTGCCTCATCAAACATCCTAGTCCCATGTTAAGCCTTGCTGTTCCTCACAGTGCCATTTACATAGGTTAGTGAATTATAGGAAAGGATCTAACACAGAAATTTCCACTCCTCAGTCCTCCCTCATCTTGCAAAAGTTGCTGCTTGTGGAGTTTATTTCCTTCTTACCTATGTTATCTCAGAGGTGCTACTACCACCATTGCTGAATGGTTTTGTTTTGGTCAGTGGCAGACTCAGTAGTTGCTCATATTGGCTCTGTCAATCCTGGGGGAAGCTTCTAGCAGCTTCTTGCAGAAACCACTCTGAAGACACAACCTTTCCCTGCTGCCCCAACTTTGCAAGGCAAACTCAAAACAGACCACTATGTCAAATTAAATCTTAGATAAATACATGTCTGTCATGAGTAATATCTCCATTACTGGTTATGAGAATTCTGGATTTATTTAAATGTTCTACTTTACAGGACACATCAGAAATCATGCAAGGGATCCTGGCATCATTTACTTATTTTATAATAGCTAAATACTTCTGGGTAGATAACTCCTTTCTCACCTTATATTAGAGCCTAGTTGTGAGAACTATGGGTCAAAAGTAGATAGAAGGCTAAGAAGATGGTGTATGAAAATATACCAGCCAAAATGATATTAAAGATACATTTTACATCTTTGCTAGATGAGCCTTTTTTTT
>VXBZ01008402.1:0-10912 GCA_013399135.1 Heliornis fulica | reverse complement strand
AAAGGCAGAGAAGCATATTGAGTTGTATGGGGCAACATGAAGCATATAGTACTTATCTCTGTTAATTTTGGTATACATTATTAGTCAAAAAGCATGTTATGGGGCTTGTGTTTAGAAACTGTTTTGTCTTAGTTATCATAGAATCATAGAATGGTTAGAGCTAGAAGGGACCTTAAAGGTCATCTAGTTCATCAAGTTCCAACCCCCTGCCATGGGCAGGGACACTTCTCATTAGACCAGTCTGCTCAAGGCTCCATACAATCAGGCCTTGAATGGCTCCAAGGAGGGGAAAGCCACCACTTCCTGGGCAACCTGTGTCAGGGCCTCACCACCCGCAATAAGTGAAGAATTTCTTCCTAATATCCATTCTAAATCTATCCTCTTTCACTTTAAAACCATTCCACCTCATCCTATCATTACATTTCCAGGCATGACCTGTTCTGTACCACTTTCATCTGGTAAAAAGAGACAGCAGTTTAATAAGTCACTTAAATCCATATTTCCATAGATCATTTCATCTGAGAAACCTGTGGTATATTACAATTAACAAAGAACGTTTTATTAAGTTCCAATTTAAATCTTATTTCATAAATTTTAAAATAATTTAAACATGCCATTTATCATCTAAAAAACAAAAAAATGTCAATGTATATCTTTCCCACCTCAACCCAATCTTAGTTTTCAAATTCATGAATTTATATATATCTTTCCGTAGTCCTGTAAATTGCTTATGCTTTTGAAATACCCTGGGTTTTTTTTCTACCTCACATTACAGTACTTTTAATAGTACTTTGCCCTGACTGACAATTACTTGCATCATGAGACAACAAGGGAAGCTCAGGGCATCTGAACACACTGTCCTTGTACCTATTCCTGCTTGTTGCACAGATTCCATAGATGCATCTCCCTGGCATCATTAGTAGCTGTCTTCATTGATATAGAAATTCTAGGGCATGTGGCAGGATTAAATTACACTCGGTTAATAACCACTTTTGGGTTGTTTCTTTTTGTACATATAAGCATTAACTGGTCCCTTAATGCATCCTTTAAGCTCTCTGAACTAGCAATGCTCTGTTAATTTTCTTAATTCAGCCACTTAGAAAAAAAAATTATGAAAGTAGAAACAGTCTGAAGTCACCAGCAGTTTAGGGACTAGGTGATTTTCTGCAGCTTCCAGTCTATGCAAATGTGTTCTCCACTGGTTTAACAGAAACCCTTAGCTTATGCAACAGCTTAAAAAGGTTAACCACCATATGCTCACTAAAACCACAAAGCTTTTCTTGCAATTTAGGATATTGCCCAGTTCATATTGTTTGAAGTGTGAGATACAGGATGGGTCAGTTCTCTATTGAGCTATCAAACAATTCCATTTTCCCCAAGTTAGACATTAACCTTTTTTTCTTTTTTAAACAAGCAGTTTACTCACAGTCCCAGTAGCTACATGATGAAAGTGTTCAAAGCCAGGCTGGAAGGAGCTTTGGCCAACCTGGTCTAGTGGAGGGTGTCCCTGCCCATGGCAGGGGGGTTGGAGCTGTATGATCTTTAAGGTCCCTTCCAACCCAAACCGGTCTGTAGTTCTATGATTCTTTTTATTTTTTTTTTCTTTATGTGTTTTGTTTTGGTTTGGTTTGGTTTGGGTTTTTTTTGTTTTTTTTTTTTTTCTAGGTTTTAATCACTCTCTGCTGTACAATATTTTATAGGAGTTAATTTAACCATGAGTATTATGTTCTTTGCCATTTGATTATCAATTACAAAGAAACTGTATTACTTAGTTTTACTGAGTAAATGACATGTAACTTTTAACTAGAAACATATGCAACTCAGATCACAGCATTTTATATTTCAGAAATGGTGAAGTAATAATAGTAAAAGAATTTAAAAAAATTTAAAGACATATTACCAACTTCTTTTACACCCACCATATAAAGAACTTTTCATTTGCATATTTTTCAGTAGTCCCTCAGCACAGTTCAGTTTTATAGATTCCAGACATTAAAACATGAGGCTCTGAAGTATTCCACATTTCTTTCCCTAACCCTTTGGGATGCTGGGCTAAAATATGCTCTAAAAATTTTAGAATAAAGGATTTTTTTCAGTCTTCTAGGTAAGACTCTTCTTAGCACCCCTGTTTATTACTGCTCCCTAATATTTAAGCTTTATATATATATATATACACATATAAGCATCACTAAATTTCACAATTAAATCAACTTGTAAAACAAAGGACATTCAGAAGCTGTAAATAAAAGTGAAAAGTGGGGAATACTTAGAAAAGCTACTTGGACAATTTAACTTGAAAATGGGATATTCTGCAGGCAAATGGTAAAGGGACTTGGGATTTTTATTTTATTTTTAGTAGCTCAGGTCATCATTCTAAAGACACAAGAATTTGCTCACTCCAGGTTTTATGGAACTAACATTGCACTGATCACAGCCAATAGAGAATTATGTAGTTAACATTTTGTCTTAAGTGGCATTGTGGATCAGTGATCACACACTCATTTAAGACTTCAAGGAAGGATAAAGATTAGAATCATAAGTCAGATGTCAAGACACAAGAGGTGTAATAAAAGTTATTTCAATTATAATTAAACAAACTTGTGAAGTAAAACTCCACCTAAGAAATAACTCTGGATATAATTTCTACCATTACCCTTAGCACTAAAAGAAACTTGAGTAGCATAAGAAAGAAAAGATGGACTTCTAAAAAAGAACTACAAAAAAAAGGCATTGAAGTTTGTCTAACCTGCTAATTCAGCCCTAATTCTACAGTTAAATATTATCTAAAAAAAAAAAAAAAAACAACAAAGTAAACATAAACAACAAAACCAAAAAAACAGGTAATTTTTCTTAGGTATTGAAACAATTTTTCTGCCCATTGCTGATTAACATCACTCCACATTATCTGTCCTTTAGCCCTCCCAATTTCTCATTTTGGCAGCCTTTCTGATGCCAGGCAGTGCAAGAAATGCTGTGGGAGCACTAGCCTGGCAGAAGGTACACCATCAAGCCTCTCTGATGTGAAGGTCCAACAGCTGAGATTCCCCCACTCTCCTTGCTGGGAGAATCAATACACATATCTCTGCTCATAGCCATTGTCTTGCATCAGGCTTTCAGATATTGATTTCCCTTTGAGGCTGGTAGGGATTTGAGAAACTTCAGAATTTTGACAATGTATTAGATGTTTTTAGGTATAGATGTGGCAATAGATGGACTACATGATTTTGTTGGTTGGTTTTTTTTTGTTGTTGTGCTTTTTTTCTCTTGTTGTAGGTTTTTGGGGTTTGTTTTTCATCTTCATTGAAATACTAATATAATGTTAGAAAGCTAAATCTCATTTCACCAAATTCTAATTTTCTATGTCACACTCATTCTGCCATGAAAAAGATAATCTCATGGAACATGTATTTTATCATTTTCTGGGGATGTACAAAACAATAGTCAATTCCAGAGCTGAAGATATCTCACTGGGGACATTATTGTACCTTTTCCTATTTGAAATATTTAGAAATTGGAACATCTATTTTTAGGTGTTAAGGACCCAAGATGTTAGGTTTAAAAATTGTCAAAGATTACAATTTAAAGTCTATTCTGAAATCCATCTGTAGCTGAAAAGCAGAGGGGATGTTTGCTTTTCATTTGAAATTCATTAGATGAGAAACTGATATTTTAAAATTAGATTAGCTTATTGACTTGTCTGAGAGACCAGCATCTTATAAAAAAGACCAAAATTAAATTTAAAATTCCTTACTGTCACAATTTTGTTGTCATACATGAGAAATAATTGTAAAATACAGGTTGAAATGTAAAAAAAAAAATAATTAAAAACCCCAAAGTCCAAGAAACAACCTTAAGACAATGTCCTAATCAACTTACATGAAACTGACTACCATGTAGAAAGGTAGCATCACTTTTAATGATGAACTTGCTGTTATAGTTTCATAATTATGTCAATAGAGGGCTTTTGGACAGCTCACAGAAGTATTCTTGACAAAAAGGAATGTAAGAAGAAAAATGAGAAGAAAAATATTTTCCTTTTTATTTTGCTTTGTTTTTGTATCAGTGTGAATAAATGTTTAAAGAAAATATATCCTCTGATGAGTTATTGAGCAATTCAGGGTCTGAAAATCCTAACTTACATACCTACTCTGGGTTCCACTCATTAAAAAGAAAACCATGTTTGAAGTTATTTCAAACTTCTCTTTTCTAATAGACAGTCTAAGAATGAATTAATATTTGCAGTAAATCTTAAATACCGATGCAGATCTACAAATTTGTTTAGATATGTTTAGATTTGTTTAGACTGTGACATGCTTTCCTCTACTGCTTTGAAAAGCCCTCAATTTGACAACACAGTAAAAATATGTTTTGTGAACAAAAAAGTACTAAGAAATGTTTGCTGTCTATCCCAATAAGGTGAAGTTTGGAGTGTTTTAATATTTTATTGGCTTTGTATGGCAAGGTTTTGGTAGCAGAGTGGTTTTTGTGAGAAAATGCCACAAGCTTTCCTCTCTGGGGGAAGCTAATGTTATATGGCTTCAAGGCAGACCCCCTGCTTGACAAAGTGGAAACCATCAACAACAGTGGTAGTGCCTGTAAACATCAAGTGAAGAAAGTGGTGGAAAAGTTGCTCCAGGCGCTGGAGCAGAGATTCCCCTGCAGCTCTTGGAGAAGACCTTTACCAGGCAGTCTGTTCCCCTACAGCCCATGGAGGTTGATGGTGGAGCAGGTATCCATCTTCATCCTGTGAAAGTCCCCGTACCAAGGCAGATGGATGCCCAAAGGAGGTTATGACCATGTGGGAAGCCCAGACTGGAGCAGGCTTGCTGGCTGCTCATAAGGAAATCAGGTTGGAGCAGTCTACTCCTAAAAGACTGAGCCCTGTGGAAGGTACCCACACTGGAGCAGTTTGTGAAGAACTGCAACATGTAGGCAGGCCTTACTTTGAAGAAGTTAGTGGAGGACTAGCTCCTGTGAGAGGATTGGAGGGATGGACGGAAAGTGGTTTTAAGATTTGGTTTTATTTCTCATTATCTTACTCTGATTTGTTTGGCAATAAAATATTTTCTTCAAGTGGAGTGAATGGTGCATGGGCACCTGACATGCAGTCATGGTCAACCAACCATAAATATTATTCTAGCTTCAAACTTTTCTATTTTCTATCAGCAGAAAAATAACTTTGGACAGAAATTAAATATTTAGACTAATGATTTAGAATTACAGCAATTGGATCAGATAATTTAATCCTTCCTTGGAAAGCATCAAAATTATTTCACAACTAAATGTTAAAAGTTTCTTTTTAGTGTTTCATTGGAAGTTACTGCCAATGATGGAACAGTGTGTATGCTTTTTTGCCATTAGATAAATCACAATTAAAGAGCACCAAATCACATATGTTTCATTTGTAAAACTTTTGGTATTTTCTTATGTAAACAGAAGACTGTTATTTATTACATAAACCATGCAAGATTATATGCTAAAGTTAGAAGTATTACTTTAGGTCCATTAGTACTGTTTCATTTTTTTCATTCAGGGTAGTTAAAATAGTAGCATAAAATTGAAGACATATGCTACTAATGAAGTCAGTTTCATAAACTCAGAGCTATATTAATGCACCATTTTGACAAAAAATAATTAATGTTCTTTATTTTACCCAAAGGCTAAACTTCTAACAGAGCAAAAAAGGGGTGGAGGAGAGAATACATGTTGAATGAAATGTGCAGAATAGATAAAATATTACTAGCCAGTAAGCCTGTAACTAAGCCTTCTAACCAAGATTAGTTGTATACCCACCAAAAAAAAACAAAACCAAGAATTATTTCTATTTCCCCCCCAAACCCCTATTGTTAAAAACACTGAAAAGTAACACATCTAAATAAATGCTTTTATTTTAATCAAAATGAATTATTCAAATCAGCAGTAATGACTGTAGTTTTAGAACAAAGTAGGCTAGAGTTCTGTTTAATAATATGTGCACTTCTGTCATAACAGGTATTACAATCTGACATAGTTTCCTGTGCTGAATTTTTTTAAATATTATTTTGATGGTTGTAGTTTTTCTACCATAACTACAAGAAGCTGGGTTATTCTCTTCCCTTTTGACTTTCCTCCAAACCTAAAGAGAGATTCCAAGTTGTCACAGTATTTAAGTGAGACAGTAGCAAAATCAGACCACACTAGTGATCTGTGATCTAAAATGCATTTGCTTAATGGATTAGGCATAATATGTGATTACTGATCTTTATTGTAATATTTCTGCTCTGTGGTGTACACAAGAGAGTCCCTCTTGTCTATATTAAAGCATCATCACAGACCAAAGAAGCATGACCCTCATTCAAGGGTCAATATGCCAAGCCCTGGGCAGTGGTTGGGTTCCTATTCCTGGCAGCTACCTCTTGGGCTCAGCCTTCACTATGGTGCCAGACAAACCTGCCTGTGTTCCCCTGTGCAACTGCTTGTTGTTTGTTTTGTTTTTTTTTTTTTTAATATCACCTCAGTGTCTCGGCCCATGACTGGCATGTCTAATTGTTGACCGTCACTGGGTTTCTATCACCCTTGAGTCTTCAGTCTCAAATAATGTTAGAAAAATCTGCAGTTTGCTATTGCTTTGCTTTCCTGCTCATATCAGGTTAATCTAGTCAGTTAGGGTTGGGCAAATCTAGTCAAAATCACATTTAGTTGGGTAGCCTTCATCTAATAAAACTAGCACTGAAAGCTGTTGTATTCCTCTCAGTTTTTTGAAGACTGCAGAGTGTATTAGATGAGAAGCATGATATAAACCACTGTCAGACAATTCTTTACCTGCCCAACAAGGTCATGTCTTTGTTCAGAGTGACACAGTACTCCAAAGAAGCTGGGAGTTCAAGTGGTTTAATTAAACAAATACTAAAACCTTTTGTTAAAATTAATTCCAAACTGGGACTATGTACTGAGATTTAAATTAATTTTGAATCATCTAGAGTCATCCTGGATAAATAGGATCTGAGTCTAACTGTGCTGCTTCCACAGCATTCCCAGAGCTCAGATTACATTTGGAAATATGGTTCATGAGGATATTTAGCAACTCTATTAATAAAAGGATTTAGGCAACTTGCAGTGGAAACAAGTCCCTCAGCAATTTGGATAGATTACTGGTTATTGAGACAGGTCAATTCCTTTATTTTATTTAAAATAGGGTTTGAAGTGACCTCTGAAGATGATCCAGTCCAACTCCTCTGCTTAAGCAGAGCACATAAAGCAGGCTGCACAGGATTTGAGTCCAGGCAGCTTTTGAATGTCTCCAGAGAAGGAGACTCCACAACCTCGCTGAGCAGCCTGTCCCTCTCAAAGTGAAGAAATTTTTCTTTATGTTCAGAAATTCCTGTGTTCTGGCTTGTGCCATTGGCCCTTGTCCTGCCTCTGGGAACCACTGAAAACACTGTTTTCATCCACTTGATATACACACTTTATACTGCACTCAGACTGCTTCCTGAAGACCCACCTTCCTGACCACGGCCTTTCATGGGGTTGTGATGTCACCTGGTGTGGAAAACAGCCTGGGCCAGTTACTCACCTGTGCTGGCTGCTTGGGGAAGTTAACGCTGTCCTGGCCAGAACCAGGACACAGCCTTTATCATAAGAGATGTTCCAGTCCCCTAATCATCCCTGTGGGCCTCCACTGGACTCTGTCCAGTAGTTCCAAGTACTTCTTGAACTAGGGAGCCCAGAACTGGACACAGTTCTCCAGATAACTCTACAAGGCAGAGTAGATGGTGAAGGTAACCTCCCTTGACCTGCTGGCCACTCTTCATAATGCACCCTGCAGCTGCAGTACCATACAGCTGTGCATTCACCCCACCCCTAAGGGGATGGGAAGTTGAATGGATAAAACAAACTTTAGCTTGAGATAAAGACAATATAATAGAATAAAAAAGGAAGTTGTCAATAATAATAACAGCAGCAGCAACAGCAACAATACCACTAATTATGCACAAATGCAATTTTTCACCACTTGCAGAAAGAAAAATCCCCAATGACCACCCTGTTTCTTAGCAGCAATCCCACCTCCCAGCTAGTTTCCCCAGTTCTGTGCTTGGCACGATGTTTTATGTTGGGGTCAGCTGTCCTGACTGTGCTTCTTGGGCATCTGGCAGGGTGTGGAAAGCTGAAAAGTCATGACTACACTGACTTAGTGTAGACACTGCAACTACCTAACAACCAAAAACATTAGTGTGTTATCAACATTATTCTCATCTGAAATCCAAAATAGAACACTAGACTGACTACTAGAAAAGAAGTCATCCCACATGAAACCAGGACAGGGAGGAAGCAAAGTTATCTGAAGTTTAATTAAGGAGTCATTCTNATATCAGCTTTATTTCCTGAAAGGCTAGCATTAAAGAAATAGGTTGTCACTTGTTGGATTAAGGACAGCTCTCCTTGCATTGCAATCACATGAATGGAAAAGCATCTTCCAGAGTTTCAGTCAGGAAGTGGATACAGACTCACTGCCATCAGTATGAAAGTATTCTGTACTAACAGTCTTTCAGAAAACTTTAGTACATTAATGCTCAGTAGTATGATAAATATTTTAGTGAAGGTAGGATGTTATAAAAATATGTTATAGAAAAGAAAAATACATTAAATATTCATATTTTTCTGACTGTTATGCAACATGGTATTTGGAAGTCATATATACATTTTCCCTTTTCAAATCTGGATACGCAACAAAGAGTATAAATTTGACACACACCCTACCATATCAATAATTCTGAAGGGACATTGAGGAGGGGAATATCAAATCCAATATATTAATTTTATGGCCATAATTTTATAATTAAACCTTTCATAGAAAATGGTAGAATTAAGGCAGTAAGGAGGTAGGAATTAAGCAAAATTGATTCTTAAACCCTGAAATAGAGATAAAATGTTTGCAGATCTCACAAGTGGCTGGACTGCAGATTTTAATCGACATCTGAATCCCTTCCTCATCAAAGGGATTTTAGGAAAAGTTGGGAGTGAAGAAGAGCAAAGTCCTCTAAAGCCAGATGCTAATTAATCATAGTAATTAATGATTTTGACTAATGAGCTCAAAGTTCATCTGAGAAGTGATCAGATCTTTAGTATCCGAAGAGCACACTAAAAATAAATGTATTAAAAAAAAAAGTAGTAAAATATATTACACTTAGGAAAGAGTGTATGTCAGTATGAATGAAGATCAGGCGAAATCCATGTAAAGGTCAGATATTTTTGAAGTATTTTGAGAAGTGGCTACAGGGTAGGCTAAGGGTGAAATCTTTAAATTGGGTGAACAACAGGAAATTTCCAGTATTCATATTCAGAGTATTAGTAACTACAAGATTTTCTGCCATTTGATATTTCAAACTTTAGTAAGTTTGTCCTCCTATAGAGTGACAATGGCTTATTTTCCCCCTTAATATTAGTTATTAAGTAATAAGTAGGCAAACAAGCAAACAACACTTCCCCAGCATAACAATTCCAGCTCTTTATGTGTACATCTCTTCAGTGGCTGCCTCAAGCTTTATAACTCAGGAATTCTGGATAAAGTAAGCACAGTTGTTTTCAGGACAGTCTTCAAATTTTCTTAAGTGATGTGGTTAGATCAAGGTTACACTGAGGAAACAGCACTGACTGTGCTGACAACTGATTTCTCACTTGTGATAGAGGAAGACATCTATATACTAACTCTCTTAGATTTATAGCTGCTGTTAAAAGCACTAACCACGCTCTCTTTTTGAATCTGAACGGTTTCATGTGAAGTGAAGGGATTGGCCGAGTGGCCTGCCCATTCTTTTTTCTTCTTGTTGGTTTGGGTTTTTCTGTGCCCTTTGAGGATCGCTGAAGAACTGTTTATTATCCAGATAAAGAACACAGAATCTTATGGTAAGTGAGGGTTATGAAAATTGAGAAAAATTACTGGGAAAATTTACTGAGAAAATGTAATACTAGCAAGCCAATGTAAATGGTGAAAATTGTTTTTTAATAAACTAATTTTAACTGGACTTGGAATAAGAGATGGATAAAACAATGAAAATTTTATTAACATCAACACTGGAGTCTTCTTCTCAGGAGACATTCAAGACTAATCTGGACATGTTCCTATGTGGTCTAGATGACCCTACTCAGGCAGGGGGGTTGGACTGGATGATCTTTCAAGGTCTCTTCCAGCTCCTAATATTCTGTGATTCTGTGATTCTTTCTAACTTGTGCAAAATAGAATCAGCATAAGCTATTTCCCTGGGCTTTTATTTTTTATTATTTTATTTTTAACCAGTTTGTATCACAGAATCACTGAATCACAAGGTTGGAAAAGACCATTTAGATCATCAAATCCAACTGTAGCTGTCCTCTCTTAAACCATACCGCTAAGCAAATTATTCCTGTATGCAGATCAATATATGGTTGTTATTATTATAGATCATATATAAACATATCAGTGCCTTCTTTTTGAATAAATCAAAGCTAATTGTCATAGAGTCTTATCGTTTTGATCTGCACTATCCTGCCTGGTGATTCCATAATTTGCTAAATGATCCAAAAATGAAAACTACTTTAAATTATACAATATTTTTTGTAAATAATCAAATATTGGTTTATGTAGGCTGTTTCCCAAGGCACACTAGATACCAAGGGGCTTGCAGGTGAAGTTCACTTGTAAGTTTACAAGTTATTAAAGTTCTAATCTTTAGTGTTCAAGGTGTTTGTCTCTCTGTACCTGCATTTACCTGAAAAGTCATTAATTAAAAAAAAAAAATTGGCTCGATCAATTCCGTGAGATCAATTTCACATTAGTAGTCAGAAACATCCAGAAAAAAACCCTTTAGAATTAAGGGTTTTTTTTTCTGTTTTATTTGAGACTGCGCTAGTCACCTTTCATATTATTTCTCCCAGGATAATCTTGAAAAAAGGGCAG
>VXBZ01008400.1:165945-208837 GCA_013399135.1 Heliornis fulica | reverse complement strand
CTGGTACCTGGGGTTGTTCCCACAGATGCCAGACTCTGCCTTGTTCAATCTCGTTCCATGTCTCCCTGCCCAGCTCTGCAGCCTGTCTGGGTCTTGTTGAATGGCATCACAACCTTCTGGGGTGTCACCACCCCTCCCAGCTTGGTGTCATCAGCAAACTTGCTGACTGCACTCGCAGCTTTTGTTTTCTGAGCAGTGGGAAGTGGAGTGGGGCATTGGGGTGTGAACACAACCCCAGGGTGGAAGGCTGTGGTTTAGAATAACTTGACTAACACCACTGATGGCTTTGTTGTAGAAGTTGCAGTGAAGTCCATTAATTGGAATTGTCAGAGGAACATGCACCGTTCCAACACCCTTTCATGTTCACCCTCTGAACATACTTTCAGATTTCTTGTGTCATCAGTTAGTTGGTTTCTTTGTTGGAAATTGCAAAGTAAACAGTGAAATGCTCACACTTGCTAAGAAAAAAATATCAATAATAATAAGCTTTCTTTCATATTTATATATTTTAGCCATTATTTCCTTGATCTTCTGATTCTGATCTTTCTACCCTGGCAAGAACAGCTGAATACATGCAATAATTTGGAATTAAGAAACTCAGATGAGTATTAAAACACGTTCTTGTGGAAAAATCCTGTACACCTCTGTAGACATGCTACCTTAAAACCAGTGCTTATATATATATGTCTTTATATATATCTCGCAATGTGAATGCATGTGAGTGTAAGCAGCATTTCTGACAGTGCTTATGGCTCTTACACTCCTCCTTGTTCATGTTGTCGAGCAATAACTCTGTTTTATGCAAACTTGGTTAATTGCTTAGTTGTTTCAGCACTGTTTGCGTCAGTCTATGCCCTACAGATGAAGACCAGGTACAGTGGTGGGGACGGCAGATGATGCTGTTAATTTGAGTAGTTGATACAGAAGCTTCCTAGGTCTTAAAAAAGAAGTGTCAAAACGACCTTGGCTGAGGAAATTTATTTGTTACCTCTGTCATTTGTATTTGGACTGAAAAGGACATCCTGGGCCAAAGAAATGCTTCCCGGCTCAAACTGATGTACATTCCGTAACGTAGCAGCAGCGTTGCTGGTGGAAGGCCGTCTCCCTTATTCCACCTTCAGTTTATGACTGATCATTTTACAGTCATCTACTTTGATAGCAGCACTGTCCATTATCTTAGAAGAATTCCCTTCCAGCTTGTCCTGGTTCTGGTCAGGACAGAGGGGACTCTCCCAGGCAGCCAGCACAGGTGGGCTGAGTTGGCCGGGGCTGTTTCCACACTCCCTGACATGGCTGAGCCCCTATAAAAGGGGCTGGTGGGGCAGAGGCAGGGGTCTGTTGGTTGTATGGCCCTTGGGGTGGTACAGTGGTCTCTGTTGGCTTCTCATGGTCGGTAATCACCAGGTGTGTCTGTTATTGGTCCCCTCTCAAAGTGTTTTTCAATAAACTGTTTCTATCCCAACCCACGGGGCCTAGTCCGTTCTCTCTCCTCGTGAGGAGGAGCGAGTGAGCGGCTGTTGGTGCTCAGCCTCTGTGTGGGGCTGAACCACAACACAACCATGCTCCCACTTGTGTTTATTGCTTTCCAGTGTTACAGATCCCGCTCATACTGTCTGCTGAGCAAACTGGTATTTGTGGTCTTCAGCTCTGGAGCATCGCAGCATTCTCTTTGCATCTCCTCCATTCCCTACTTATCATCTTAGGGGTGAATGACTGGATCTTTGAGAGGTCATACTGTTTCCTATACTAATGTTGTATTTCCTTGTTCTGAAAAATCTACTTTAGCCAATGACTGTGAGGATTGTATTGTTGTCTTTGGTTAGTATGAAGTAGAATTATTGACAAAGCAGAGGGTTCCACAAATACTGTCTCACCACCTGAGATGTGGATTTGTGGAAGAGCACAAATTTTGAGTAAAATTCTTCTGTACTTCTGTAGGCATTTACATTTCACTCCTTAATGAACACACAGTGAATTGCAGGTTTTCTCTTTTCACTTTCAAGACATTTGTCTTCTTTAGCTAGACATCTGACCCAACCTGCCTCACATTTACCACTTGTGCCAAGCCATAACTTTAAAATCAGATTTGAAATTCTGTATTAAAGGATTGCTCAGAAATTTATGCTCATGAGAAATGGACATACCCAAAGATAGCCAGAGCAGTCCTCCCTTGATGTGCTCCTTCTGTCCTGCCCTTTGGGGAGGCTTCTCCAGGGAGCTGTATGGCTGGCTAGTGTGACAACCCTTCAGGTTATACCTCCCTTTGTCACCAGCTGCTGAAATGACCACTTGCCACTCCAGAGCCTGTGGCGTTCTCATATGAGAAAAGAAAGAAGGAAAAAGCCAAAGAGTTTGATTCATAACAGCAAGCAATGAAATAGTGTTTATCAGTCAGGTGAAAACAGGCAGTACAAGAGGAATAGTTTAGTTGAACAACCAAATTTTTCCATATCTATCTGAAATTCAGTACTCATATTTTATATAATCCTAGTAGGTAAACATCCAAGGATGTCGATAAAGACTGGACAGGTGCTTATTTTAGGTAAAACTTGAGTACTGGCAATGCAGATAATTAAGAAGTGTGAATTGTCTTTCAGCAGGGGATGAAATTGTGACAAATACTGTATTTTTTTTGGAGTGATATCATATGAAAAATGTACTGTGTAGGCAACAGAGCTTAGGCTGTGTCTCCAGGAGATAAACCAGCCATTTCATTCTTTCTCTGCATATCATCACTCTTACTTTGCATTTGCAGCAACTGCAGGCACCTGAGCTGATTTTTAAATTAGCCAGAGGTTGGATGAAGTGACACATGGTGTTTCTTTCCAACCAAAATTGGTTTTGACTCCAGGTGATCTGGTTGAGTCCACTCTGTAAGTGCATTAAATCCTTAAAAGGCTCTTTTCACTATAAAAAATTAGTGTTCTTGTTAGGACCCAAGACAGAATTGATGCTAGCTGTTATACCAGTTATTTTTATGGCCTCTTTATGTAGCTGATCCCAGGACCAGCCCTGAAGCTTCTGGTACAGGAGTGGATCTTAACTCTGCGGTCTAGAGATCAGAATCGACTGCTCTCTCTCCAAGGTCTTCTCCATTAGGCAGAGGACAAGTTGCTTGCTTTTTAAGAGGCTCAGGTAACTGCTTTTATATTCCAGTTCTGAATTCAAGGAGGTCCTTAACCTGTAGGCTTTGCTGGTTTGTGGGATCCCTCCCCCAACCACAAAACAACGATACTTGATGCCTTTGTGGAGATTACATCTTTAGAAAGAGAAATCTCTCCCTGAAAATGTCCAGAATCAATCAACTTCTAGACAATCAATCTCCCAACCAGTTTTCTGTTTTTAAATGCCCACCTTTATTTGCATGCTGAAAGCCCATCCTGTCCTGACTAGTTCCTTTCTTAGCTCACTTGGTCGCCTCCTCATACCTACAGTCAGTTCAGTCCCTGTTAGGGGAATGCTCGCCATCAGGTTTTTATTTTGAGGGAGAAGAGGCTTTCTGTTCTCAGAGGTTAGAAAACCGAGAGCAGAGAAAGCATGAAATTCATTGGACTGTGTTTCTTTAGCAGCACCAAACCCTGATTTGTGTATGAATGGTGCTTCCAAATGGGAAAGCCTATCATCTGCTCATAATCTCTCGATGTTGGAAACTGGAAAGGTTGTTTTCAGGACTATATACAGTTCTGGGTTTGGTGGTTTTTTTCAGTATCCTGTATACAACTCATGTACCTAGCAAATACCATGATTCTGTGGGAAAATTTTTTCTCAAGTATGGAATTGAGGTAAAAAGAAACATGAAGATAGTCATTCCAGATCAGACTTGTAGGCTTGCCTCCACCAGCATCTTGTTGCCAACAGGAAGGACTCTAAGAACAGGGCAGTAACACTCCTTTTTTCTCCATCTCTCCATTTCAGAGACTCTCCAAGAAAGTAGTAATCTCATGGTTAATAACTCGGTGTGGATTGTTATTCTGTGGGTTTGTCCAGTGACTTTTTGACACATGTTAACCAGTAGCTGCAGAGATTTTCTCAGCTTTCTTATGGATTGTGTGAAGCTCTGCTTCATTTGGTTTGCTTTGAACCTGTCACCTAGGAGTTCTGTGTGATGTTCGTGGTCCCTGTGTTGGAAGGTGTTATGGACAGTTGGTACCTCTTCACTTTATCCACTCATGATTTTATAGGTCTACCATATCCCTCACACCTTAATAATCTTAGACTATTTTTTCTCTCATCATTTGGAAGCCTCTGATGAGCCTTATTCCCTCTCTGTATTCTTTTCCATCTCTATTATCCTTTATGAGATAGGAAGGACCAGCCTAATACCAGAGATGAAAGCCCACCGTGGAGTTGTGCTGCAGAGTAAAGGCATTCTCTGCTCAGATCTCCATTCCTTTCCCGTTAATTCCTACCACTGGCTGTATTTTGTTGACCTCTGCAGTACACTGAGTTGATAGCTTTGTAAGACTGTCTGCAGTGACTCCCAAGATTCATTCCTGAGTAGCAGTTGTCAGCTCAAGAGTCTGTCATTTATATGTAAAATTGATACTGTTCCATCAGTTTACATTTATCTACATTGACTCCATTTACTGTACCATTACCCAGTCATTCAGTCTCTTCTGGTCCTCCTGCAGTTCTTTACTGTAAGCCCCTGTCTTTAAAACCCTGAATAATTTAGTGACATCAGGAACACCGTCACCTCACGGTTCACCCTCTTTTCCAAGGCGTCCAAGAGCAGGCCAGCCAGCACAACCCGGCACAGATCTCTGGGGGCATCTCCTGTGAAAATAAATTGGTTTATCGTGTTCTCTCTAATAATGATAAAGATGGAAACTTCACTGAAGCCAGATTACACAGTTGTGATTAGACCTGAGGAACAGAAAGGACCCAAGTAATTTCTGATAAGGTAAGAGGGGAAGCTCTTACTGAGGGCATGATGTAATTCGTATGGATTTTCAGGGCTGTTCTGGTGCAGAATTTGTGTTATCCTTTTATAGGAATAAACTTGAAAGAGCTTTTTCTTTATTATTCTTCCAATTCTAGAGTCTATTTAGCTTTTCAAAGTCAGTAATTTTTGCCACTGAAATGTTAAAGACAATCCAATTCCTTTTGTTTTTTTTTACACTTGACATAGCAAAGAGAGATGCTATCATACATCAGCATCGATCAATTAGCAGTTGATAGAGCAATTAGGAACGTGTTTAGTTTATCTCAGTACTGACCTTTCAGTACTGTGCCCCATGACTGTAACAGTTTGATAATCCTGTCAACACAAAGTGGATATTTGATATTTTTGACAGCACAGAAGATGAGGCCAGTGGTGGTTTTGCTGGCAGGACTGGGGCAGAGAGGGAGAGGATGCTGAAGGTTGGGCTGCTGCACAGGGAGCATGTGGGCAGGCAGACGAAGCAGAGAGGAGGAGATCCATAGTGCTTACCTAGGGTCATGGCTTTAAAGCTGCCCAAGGTGGGCAGGTGGCCAGGCTGCACGGGCAGTTGCCACGGCTTGTTAAAGGTGCAGGTGAGAACGCCGCTTTCTGGGAGCTGTCCTGGTGTGAACACCCGAAGCCAAGGCTTTTATGTTTGGGCTTTGTGCCTTTCTGTTCCACAGTGTGTTGCATGTTCACAGAATCACAGAATGTCAGGAATTGGAAGGGACCTCGAAAGATCACCCAGTCCAACCCCTCTGCCTGAGCAGGATCACCTAGAGTAGATCACACAGGAATGTGGCCACATTGGTCTTGAATGTCTCCAGAGAAGGAGACTCCACAGCCTCTCTGGGCAGCCTGTCCCAGGGCTCCATCACCCTCACAGTGAAGAATTTTTCCCCTAATTCAGTATGCTCTGAGGACAGAGGTGTATAAAGGTCTCCCCATGAAGGTCCTTGGCATCCTGCTGCAGAATTCAGATCACATGGGTAACTTCAAGTCAGATTCTGTTTGGTTTTACTTCCCAAGAGAGTAGTCAGACATTAGCCACTTTTTTTCTGCTCTCGGCCCACCTCAGCTGTGTATGTCTGAGCAGACCTTAACGACACCGGTGCCGTGTGAGCAACCAGACGTTGCACGGGCCAGAAACTGAATTTAACGCTACTCAGAGCTCAGTCTACTGCATGGAAATCAAAGCATGAGTAATACATGTTTACCCTTGGACATTCTGCTTTTAGTGTGCAAGTTTACTGCCTTTTGGGCCATTTTTTGCTTTAATGAATGAGGATGGAGAAGTTTTCAAGGGTGGCAGGGAGTGTAAAGATGTGTGGAGCTGTAGGAAAGGAGTTCCTGAAAAACACAGAGCATTGGATTTCAGCTCATAACCAAGGGGGTTTTGTCAAGCCTTGGGATTTTTCAGATTTGAGAGACCTCTTTTTAAACAAGAAATCCAGGCCTGATGGAAAAGCTGTAATGATGGTAGTAGACCGCATCTCCTGGGAAGCTAATCCTGTAGTTAATTTTTCTCATTCCTAAAAATGTGCACCTTATTTCTAACCTGAATTCATCTGGTTTTAGCCTCCAGCTAGGAGATCCTATTATAACTTCCTAGAATTAAAGACTTTATTTAATAATCACCTCATACCATTTTTCATAAGTCCAGACCTTACCCAAAATGAACCAAACCTGAATGTCTATAAGGATGAGAGTTACTATGAGCTTATTCAAGTCTGATTTCTGCAATAAATATTTTAAGGCTTTTTACATGGACAGAGCTTTGAATTATCTGTTCCACTCACAAGCCACCAGTGTCTCTGCCTATTCACCACTCTGCTTCAGACACGTCCTTCTCAATACACATGGTATAATGCTCTTATTTCTTAATTTTTAATGTTTTGAGCCCTGTTTTCATTCTCACGTGGAAGATAGAACCTGTCCATCATAATCCTTACTATAACCTTAAGTTGGAATGAAATGGGTGTTGGTTATGGTTTTCTTTTTGGAGGGCCAAGAGGATGATCTGAGGGCCAGAGCATCTCTCCTGTGAAGACAGGCTGAGAGAGTTGGGCTTGTTCAGCCTGGAGAAGAGGAGACTCCAGGGAGACCTCAGAGCCCCTTCCAGTCCATGAAGGGACCCACAGGAAAGCTGGGCAGGACTGTTTGTAATGGCACAGAGAGACAGGACGAGGGGCAATGGTTTAAACTAGAGCAGGGCAAGGTTAGATGAAACCATAGGAAGATGTTCTTCCCTCTGAGGGTGGCAAGACACTGGCACAGGTTGCCCAGAGAGGTGGTGGAGGCCCCATCCGTGGAGACATCCAAGGTCAGGCTTGATGGGGCTCTGAGCAACCTGCTCTAGTTAAAGATGTCCCTGCTCTCTGCAGGGGTTGGACTAGATGGCCTTCAGAGATCCTTCAAACCTTATGTATTTGATGATTCTTAAGTTATTCATGGCTTCCCTTAGAAAGGACCTCTGAAATGTCCCTGATTGCAGCCTCCAGCTCTTCAGAGCCCTGCATTGTGGTCAGGTCCATATGAAAGCTTTTCATCTGCAGATGATAGTTTCCCAACCTGCAATACCTACACCAACTTTTGGAAGACTACATGTATTCAGTACAGTACTGCACAAAATTGGCAGGACTGTAGTTGACTTAAACCCCAGGTCACCAGAGGANGTTGACTTAAACCCCAGGTCACCAGAGGAAATGTCATTGAGGTCTTGCTGTCATTCGCATCTGTCATCTTCAAACTATGACTTCTTCTGCTTTAACCTTTTTCCCACCTTGCTCACCGTGAGTCAAGGCGACCAGAGTGGATGGGGTTGTGTTTTGGTAACAGTAGCCTTTTAAAAACAGTTCCCATCCAAGAAAATGACTTCTAAGAAGGCGTGTAGAGAGGACTTGGAAGGAGGGTACAGTGAGGTGGGGTCGGTCTCTTCTCTCAGGTAACAAGCGATAGGATGAGAGGGAATGGTCACAAACTGCCCCAGGGGAGATTGAGGTTGGACATCAGAAGAATTTCCCCCCTGAAAGGGCTGTCAGGCATTGGAACAGGCTGCCCAGGGCAGTGGTGGAGTCACCATCCCTGGAGGGATTGAAAAGGCCAATAGATGAGGTGCTGAAGGACATGGTCTAGAGGTGGGCTTGGCAGGGTCAGATGGGTTGGATGTGATGATGTTAAAGGTCTCTTCCAACCCAGGGGATTCTGTGATTCTAGGAGTCTGTTGTGGGTGCTGTATCAGCCTGAACACAGTGAATTTATTTTTCTAATATTTTTTTCCTGCTTTTTGTGGTACCTGTCTAGGTTTTCTCATGGTAAATTAACATGATTTTCCTATTTTAACAGCTCATGAGCATGTTTATTACTTCAGTTCAACGCCATGGTGCAGATTTTACTTGGCCATTAGGATTATAACCAAATGCTTATAATGTCTGATCTTGCATGTGAGAAGAAGGATGTTTAGCACTTACATCCACGTTTGCAGGAGTGTTTGCAATCAATGCAGTCCAGATCTGTAGAGCTCCCCACAGCATTTTAAATATCCACCTTGCAGCACGTTAAGAGCTGTAAGGAGCATCAGAGCCTGCCCCGATGGGCAGTGTGTGCCCTTCTGCTGTGTACAGTTTTGCAGGTCAGAAATGAAGGAGTGTGACGTCCCTCGGACCCGTGAGAGGAAGCGATACTGCCAGGCTGTCCCTACCCAGATGGCGGAGGCACCTGGCCCGCTCCCGCATGGCAGCAGTGCGAGGCAGGCTCAGGTGTGACATCATAGCATTCCCCTTGGAAACATGCGGTTGATTTCTAGAATCAAGCGTGTGGTGACATCATTCCCTCCCTGCCCATCTCCTCCGGATTTAGAGCTGCATCCTGAGCACACAGTGCTGGAAATGACCGTTACTTAAATGATTCAATTCGATCCTGCAGGAGCTGCACAAGGATGGGCTACGGCTTCTCAGCAGCTGCCTGCGCCTCTCTGCTCCCCCGTCGCGCTGTCCTTGCTCCTCTCCCGTGCACCATTTGGGAGGGATGAGGGTCTCCTGCCCGTCTCCGGGTTGCACCGAGCCTGTATTTGCATAGTTCAGAAGCAGATCGAGTACAGGTCACTCTATCAGCCGGCAGACCCGTTTCTTCCCACCCATCCAGCGTTAGCGGCTGCCGTTCCGATACCGTAAGCCTGGGATTCAACAGCAAAAGCTGTCACGGCTGAATCGATCGGAGGTAGTTGGGGAGGGGGAGCTTGGCTGTCCAGCCGCTCACTATTGGCTTCTTATTACGGCATTCTCCCCCGAGAGGCTCTCTGCATGCTCATTCACCCCCTCCTCCTCCTCCTCCCAGCCCCCTCCTCGCCTACCCCCTCATTACCGATTCACGGCGAGAGGCGGCAGCGGCAGCCGCCACGCTCGTCACGAATCAGAGATTGCAATGAGCTCATCCTTTTCTCTGTGCAGCTTCAGAACTGCCCTGGCTTTATTGCTCTTGCTGCTGCTGCTCTCTGCTCGCACACTCACCCCCACGCGCTGAGCCCTGAAACCTCTCCGTTGCTTTTCTCCCCGCCAAGCTTCCCTGCACTCAATTTTCTGCCATTTTCCTGCTTTATTTTAGGTCCATTTTTAGATCCATGCTCTCTTTGGTTTCTTTTTCAAATCTGCTTTGGACTCTGGCTGAGCCAGGGCGGTGGATCGTGTTTTTCCTTGATTCTTAGCAAAGATGCTTCCCCCTTGCTGAGAGACCGACGGGCGTTGCTGTAGGCGGCCATCCGAGCCCGTTGCAAAGATCCGAGGCTGGCTCTCCTAACCTCTCACTTTGTGAAATCGCGGTTCAAAGCCTCTTCTCCTCACTCTGGATACTTACTACTTACTGCTCATGGAAGAAGGGGTACCTTGCAAGACCCCAGCTGCCAAGCTCACACCGCCTGTCAAAAAGTCCCAGGACATGCATGACGAGAGGAGCAAGCTGGTGAATGAGTATGCGTGTCGGGTGCTGGAACTTCTGGGAATGGGGCATCGCCTGTTTGTGCCTCGGCTGCTTGCGGTGAGATCACGTTTTCTTGAAATTAATGCATTGCCAGTTTGCCATCTTCCCTCCCAAACCACCTTCCTCCTGGGATTCCTGATGCTAAATGCAGGCATGATTTTTACCTTTTCCTCTCGGCTTCTTATAACCCCAACTCCAAAGCACTGAGTCTGCCTTTCTGAGGGTAACTCAGGAGCCCAGTCCTGCTAATGGGGATCGGTGCCACTCCTTAACAGCCAGCGCTGCGTTATGAAAAATAAATAATCTTTCCTAAAGCCATGTATGCTTTTGTTCTCAGTCCTGTAATGCCCAGTCTACTTCTAGGCACTGATGGGAAGTGCATTAATGCTCAGTGTTTCACATGTTATGCATCTAAGGGCTGTTTTTAACGTTGATAAAAAAAATCAGGCTGTGTCAGTGTGTCTCGGTTTTCTGCTGCTTCTGTGTTTGATTTTACGAAGGCAGGCGGCGGTACGTGAAGTTTAAAATGCATGTGTGGAATTATCTGGGAATTGCACCCGTAAAAGGGGTTTTGTCCATCTTAGCAAATGATGTCTGAGTGTGAAATGGCCTGCCAATGGCACGCTACAGTACAGAGAGGCATGTTTTTACCGTTCCTGCTGCTGTAGGAGATGCTCAAACCCACAGAACAGCAGGAAAGCCGAAGTCGGTACCTAGTCCTAGCTGAGTCTGCTCAACTAAACCCGGCTGCAGCTCAGAGCTACGCCCGGTCAGCGGCCTTCTACACCACGTCATTGTGATGTGCAGTCAGCTCTTCAGAGATCCCATCCCATTTTCCAGTGGGATGGTGCTGTTCCTTCTTCCCAGCCCCTGAAACCTCATTGTGCTCCGTGGTGTGTCCACGGAAGGGCCTGTGCTCTGCAGGTTAAGCGGTGTTTAAATAAAACCCACCACAGCGGCGGGTGGCTGCTCAGCGTGTCCCTGCGTTGTGGAGTCTGAGGTAAAACCAGAAACCCCACATAGTCTTGGACTGCTAGTAAAGCCCAGATGAATTTGGATACCAACAGTCACTTGTAGGTTGGGCGTAGTGCCTGTCGTAGGGACTGAGAGCACATGGCTGAGGCTGTTGGATGTGTAAGCATTGCTCCAGTTTACATCCCAGATGCCCACCCAGCCCATCCTGATGCTTCAGTGCTGATGGTCTCTTGGGCAAGGACTGCCAAATCATCCTGAGCTGTTCTGTGATGAGCTCCGAGGGAAACAGAGGCAAAACCCTTCTGTGCTCTTTCTCACTTGACCTAATCAGGCTTTGGGTCTGGCCCTCCAGATGGGGGAGTACCAGGGAGTTCGGTGTACTTCACCCAAGTGGCTCGGGTGGCATCGTGTTATTTATGTTAAAAGAAAAGAAAAGGGGGTGGGGGGAAGGCAAAACAATACAAATAATGCTTCTGTGATTATCAAGTCTCGACTTGAGGACTCAGTGTGATCTCCTGTCGGGTTTTATTAGCTAAATATACCTCTTCTGACATATATCCCTCCTGACACACACCCCTGCCGCAGAGGAGGAGAGGCTGGTTCTGATGATTCTTTAGGAATGAGAAATCTCTGAGAACCAAGAATTCAGACTTTAATCAGAACCAAAGATACTTCAAAACCTTGATGCTTTGTTAAATTTAAGAGCTAGATTCATTTTTTTTAAAGTGCATAAGCTTCTCCTCCTGATGTGGTTTTGGGAATAAATGCCCAGGGTGGGCAGAATATATGTTGTTGTAGTGTTACGTGAGAAATATAACCTGAAACCTTTCTGCCAGCCCTAGAAGTATTCACATCACCTACTCACTGCATCAGCTAACTGCCATGATGGGCAAGTGAGAGAGCACTAATTCTGTGGGGGTTTATCCCCTCTGGGCTGACTGTGGGTGGATGGAGCTGGTAGATTCTGTGTTTGTGTGTATCCACGTTTGTCGGTATTGTACGGCAGGATTAACGCTGCCTTTGTAAGTCTGGAGCTACATGGGAACACGGTGGGGAAATTCTGAGCAGAGGGATACTACTGGGTGTACACAAGATTGCCTCTGTATTTATGGATGCCAACTCACAGTGCACAGAACCAGAGCTGTTTGTTGTCCATGATGCTTTCGTACCAAGCAGTGGTTTACAGGGAGCACAGCTTTTAATTAGGAGAACCTGGGTTTTGACAGTCGAGAGATGGAAAGAAGCAGTGCCAGCACAAGAGGCCCTCACCCTCCAGCGGGAGGGCTGAGCAGCTCTAGGGGCCTGCACCCAGGGAGGAATAAGCCCCATCACCAGTACAGCTCCGGGGTGACCTGCTGGGAAGCAGCGCTGGGGGAAAAGCCCTGAGGGTGTTGGTGGACAACAGGTTGACCACGTGCAACGTGCCCTAATGGCCAAGAAAGCCAATAGCATCTTGGGGTGTATTGAGCAAAGTGTGGGCAGCAGGTCAGGGAGGTTCTCCTGCCCCTCTGCTCTGCCCTGTGGAGGCCTCATCGGGAATAGTGTGTGTGGTGCTGGGCTCCTTGTGTCGGGAGGGACAGGGAGCTGCTGGAGAGGGGACAACAAAGATCTGTGGAGATGCTGAGTGGACTAGAACTGATGAAGAGAGGCTCAGGGATGTGGGATGGTTTAGCCTGGAGAAGAGAAGACTGAGGGGGGATCTTATCACTGCTGATAAATTCATAAGGGGTGGGATCAGGAGGATGGGTCAGTCCTTGATCAGTGGTGTCCAGGGACAGGACAAGAAGTGATGGGCACAAAGTGGACCTAAGGACTGCCCTGGGAGGTTGGGGAGGCTCCATCTCTGGAGACATTCAAACCCTGTGATCCTAGACACTGTCCTGTGCAGCCTGCTCAAGGGGATCCTACTCTGTCAAGGGATGGACTAGATGGTCTCCAGAGGTCTCAGCCACCTCCACCAGTCTGGGGTTCTGTGGTTTATTGTGCTAGAAGTACATGTCAGTGTCACTGTAGCAGCATAGCTTTGCCCCTAAAATTTTCCAGGTGTGGATCCCAAGTTTATCCACCCATGTACTCCTGGAATCATGGAAGTGCCATCAGGGCCGTGGCTCAGGGCAGCACAGTGCAGAGTCATGCAACACCCGGCACTGCAGCCTTGTTGCTACCAGTGGAAGGGGAACTATCAGGTTAGAAAGAATAGTTCACATGTCTTGACTTTGTCTTGCATCATCTTAACTTAAAAACATACCTGTGCGTGTTACAGATTAAATACTATGTTCGGAAAAGGTAGTGAGAGGAAAATTTGAAACCTTTTGAATTTCCCAGTAGCAGATTAGATAGTGGAGTAGAGTATGGCCAGATTCTCCGCAGCTTTTAACTTCTTCTTGTACCTGATGCATCTTCATGAAAGTGTAAAATAGGTAGTTAATGCTCACTGATGCTGATTCAAAATGTATGTGCTGTATACATGGACTTCAGGGGAAGTTAGTAATGTGTGTGAGGGAGGCAGAATTAAATTAAATTAAATTAAATTGAGGAACTGTAGTGTGGTTGACCCAAAATTCCTTCTGCTGTCTTAGTTCCCAGGTGGGAATGGGAGTTATAGTAGATAATAAATAATAAATGAGTAATAATGAGACTCCAGGATTGATAATTGGAGTCAGAGAAATTAAAGAAAAATCTTGAGGCTTTGTCCGTTGTCTTAATCACATTTTCCTAAATATTTTTGGGGAAGTAGTATATTTGAATAATGTTAATTTTAGGTATTTTTTTAAGTCTCTCAAATTCGGGTCCTGTTTTTTTTTTAATATTTCCAGTTTTCCAGAGCTTTGCCTTTAGATTTCAAAACTTTGCTAGTACTTGCAGAAAAGGGCTTTTTCCTTAGGCACCTCATCCTTAAAAGATTGTTTTGTTAATATATTCATAAATTCATGTGTTTTATGAGTATATTAAGATGTATACATATATTGAAATACCTGTGAAATGTGGGGACAACATTTGAGGGCATATATAGTCAAACCCTAAAAAACTTCTGGTCTCTGAGTTTCTACTTTTGGCTCATTTTAAAAATAGTCTTTCACCTAACATGATTATTTGAAGATTTCATCTTGAATATTTAAAAATGCCCTGAAGTCCTCAAGTGCACCTGCCAAACTTTAATTATCAGGTCATTAAACTTACAGATGGTTTCGTGAAATAATATGTTCATGAGTTACACAAGCTGAGCAACGCAAACCAGCGAATTCACATATCTCTGTCTGCCCAACAGCTGAAAACTCTTTATGATTTATTGAACAATATCACAAAATGTCCAGAACTGTGAATGTTAGGATGCCAGTATTGCTATTTTGCAGTATTTTTTTGTACTGCATCTATGCAGTTGCACAGACACCCAGTGGTTTTATGTTAACCAGTATCCAAAGAGGTCAGTTTGCAGAACTCAGAATGTTTGCTCTCAAAAGATTATTTTGATTTCTTGTGATTTTAATAGTCAAACAGTTTTTTTTTCTCATCAGCAGATTATTTAAATGAAACAAAAATAGAGCTGAACAGGGTAGGCTCTACCACACATCAGATTATGCAGTGTAATGCTTCATAATTCCTTGTAGCTATAACCTTAGCTCAGCAAACTATGTCACATAGGTTCTTATTTCCATGACACATTGATATTCCTATGAGATTTTAATAAAAAAAAAATAAAAATCAGGGTATAGACCTCAAAATTCTCAGTTGTTAGAGTATTATGAGAGCAGTTTGTTGGGGAGCTGATAATATCATTACAGCAGTGATTCAAGCAGAAGCCTAGGAGAATTAACTCTGACTATAAATGTTTTACATGTAATTGCTGTTTTTCCAACATCCTTCCCTCCCTCTTTTTCTTGTATTTATGTTTAAATGAAATACTATGGACATAATGGGTAGGTACAGCTGCTTTTTCTAGAGTTTGACAGGGTAACCTAATTGTTATTACATATTTTTAGTGGGGTTTATTTCTTTCTCCTTTTGATTGCGAAAATACATCCGAAAACACTCAACAGCATTAGGTTAAGAAAAGGAAATTAAATACACAATGAAAATATAAATGTCTGTCCAGGACCTCTAGGAAGAATACTCGTTAGAATTAGGGTAGCTCAGCTAAAACACCAAAGCAGCAAGATGGGTTTTAGGGGATTCGGGTCCTGTCTCTCCGTGGGGCCAGCGCTGTGCTGGGGGACTGAGGAGGATGGAGAGGCTGTAAGAGTGTGAGGAAGAGGAGGGGAGTGGGAGCATGGGAGAGCTCATCTCCAAGAAGGCAAATTTGCAGTGTCATAGGGAAACCTGCTCGAATTGTAGGGTGATCCCAGCTGTGCAATCTCTTGGGGGAGAAATCCCTTCCCAGTAAGCTGGTTACCAGTCCCAGTACTGGTTTTCAACCAGCATCACCCTGGGTTGAACTCTCCCAAGAGGGACTCGGCTGCCAGTGCGGGCTGTGGTTCAGATGCTGTGTGCTGCTGGGCTGTGACCACCACACTCCACAGCCCAAGTACAGCCCCATGGGGATATGACACAGGGATCTCAACTGTGGCAGAAGCGTCTGTAACCTCGGGAAAACCTGTCCAGGAGAAAGAAATACGGCGTTAGGGACGGGGGAGGAGGAGCCGGGTGCGCTGGCCGTAGCTACATTCAGGAGTGAGGCTGATTCATTAGATACCCGTCTGCACCGACTTTCTGTCAACTCCACACGGGTCTTGTCTGATTGAGCCTCTGCCAGAGGGTCCTGCTGCCAAAGTTTTGTGGACAGAATCAGATGTGGGAGTTTGTAAAGCAGAACGTTTCTCCTCAGCATCCTGACGGCAGCTTTTCTTGTGTCCCTGCAGTGCTGACCCCGCAGCTTCCTCGGCTGTGGATGAAGGGAGGGTCTGATGGATCTGGAGAGAACTCTGAGGATTCTGATGACAGAAAGCTGTCTGCCTCAGAAACCCTGCGGCCACGGGGAAGCAGATCTGCTGAAGTTGTACTTGGAGCTTTCTTGCTCTTTCCTTGTGATTAGTGTAGGTAAAATGGAGCTGCCTGGTGAGGGGGGGGTCTCCCCAGAGCAGTGCTGCATTCAGCTTGGGGGTCCCCAGGACAAGAAGGACACAGAGATGTTGGAGTCCCAAAGAGGCCACAGAGATGATCCAAGGGCTGGAGCAGCTCTGCTCTGGAGACAGACTGGGAGAGTTGGGCTGGTTCTGCCTGGAGAAGAGAAGCCTCTGGGGGGACCTCAGAGCCCCTTCCAGTCCCTCAGGGGCTCCAGGAGAGCTGGAGAGGGACTGGTGCCCAGGGCAGGGAGGGCCAGGCCCAGAGGAATGGCCTTCAGCTGCAGGAGGGCAGAGGGAGAGGAGCTGGGGAGCACAAATCCTTCCCAGGGAGGGTGGAGGCCCTGGCACAGGGTGCCCAGAGAAGCTGTGGCTGCCCCTGGATCCCTGGCATGGTTCAAGGCCAGGCTGGATGTGGCTTGGGGCACCTTGGGCTGGTTGGGGGTGTCTCTGCCCATGGCAGGGCTGGCACTGAGAGGGCTTTGGGATCCCTTCCCACCCACACCAGCCTGGGACTCTGTGAGAATTACTATGGGGTGCCCAGTAGGGTATGCAGTAATCTCCACATCATGTGAGAGGTGAACATGCAGAAGGAGATTTCATCCTTAGAGGCTCTTGATTGCAGGAATCAAAGGGTGCATTGTGCCCATTCCCAAGGTGAGAGAGTGGACACAGGGCAGCGATGGTTATTGGTGTTTGGGTGGCACACCTCTGATGGCAGCACATGCTCTCCGCCATCGGAGATGCTGGATAACAGTATGTGGATAAAATGCTCTATAGCCTTTTTAGCAGAAATCTGGAACGTGCTAGGCTGAGGTTAAATGTTGCTCTTAACTATCTGCAGCACCATTTTGCTTTGGGAAACAAAATTTTTCTACCTTTAAGGAGGGTTTTTGTACAGCAGACAATTATTTTCTCGAAACAGAACTGGTGATGCTAGTTTGTCGGGTGCGTAGGGAGGAGTCATAGGTAAAATTAAAAATCTTATCTGCATTGTAGTGATAATTATATTAATTTTTATTTCCTTTTAATACCCAAAAGAGGTAGAAGTGTGATTGCATCTCACCACTTGCATGTCAGAGGCAGCACGGTTTCTCCCAGTTCTCCCTGTGTAGGGGTGAATCTCTTGTGTTTGGCTGCAGTGTGTTTTCTGGAAAGAAGTTGGCTGAAGTCGGAGCTGGTGAAGGATTTTGCGTGGCTCTGAATGTAGTTAAGAATCAAACTATGTGTCTGCAATATACCTGTTGTATATAACGAGGCAAAACCTGACAAATGACCTATTATTGCTCAGCCTTTGGATGGCTGAATGCCCCTGGGCACTGACTGCTTAGGGGCTGTGTAACTAGTTAGTATGACAGGGTCTGCTTTGTTATCAGAGTTGATCGTTCCCATCGCTCCGCCACTGGAGCACGGCCATGCACCACCATGGACTCAAGAAGAGTCTGGCAGTCTGGTCCATGCCCAGGCTAGGTGAGGTTTCCTGTGTGGATGGAGGGGGAGAGGATGTGCATGTGAGCATGTTGCCGTGGTGCTGGGGCTGTTAACGCACCAGTTACCTTCACCAGCAGCACCCTGTGCTGCTCCCCAGCTGTCTGTGGTAGTTACACAGATAATAGCTGTGGTAATAACAACTGGTAATAGCTGTGTGATACGCGGTGCCGTGATGCTACTCTGTATGTTGCTGCATCTTTGTTTGCTCTTTGTGGGTCAGAGATCTTGAAATTCATATTTTTGAGATGCCATCCTACATACCTTCTCCCAGGGCTTGGTGGTACAGCTCTGCTCAGTGTCTTGGTGGAGTTTATTGTAAATCTGACACTAATACATTTGTCCCTGTGAATCCTATTACGCCGTCCGTAGCAGAACTGGATTAATGTTGAGTGCTTAACATCTTCTGACCTGTTGGGCTCGACACCACAACTGAGAGGCACAGCATTATGTGAGATGGAGAAATAAGCATGTAAAACATTTCCTGGCACAGTGTTCTTTGAGAAATTGTGTCACAGACTTCTGCACATCGACTTGCTGCCGCCTCTTATGAGTCATCTGCCTTTCTGCCTCTGCTGTTCATGTCTGCAACCATCTCTATCCCTATGTACATTGTCTTTTTAGGGCAGCAGCGTGAGAATCAGCAATGGCCTAATGCACAAGCTCTCGAGAAAATATTGGAAATTCTCCGAGGTTTTTGTTGTTTGCTTGGGTTTTGTTTTTCTCCTCACCCAGTTGACACGTTGACAGGGCTGAGCTTTCTTACCTTGCAAGTGTTGAAGGATAAAATACATTAAAGCATCACGGTCCTCTGACTGCTGTGCTGCTCTGCCTGGGGTTCCACGGAAATCCTGTAACCTCCCTTTTGTTTTATGTGATACAGGTTAGAGAGCTGATTTCAAGGAGGATGCTCATGAGAGTGTCAGTGGTTTGGAATACATTCAGTAAACAACAAACCCCGTAAAAGGCCGTGACTGCATCTTCTCAGTGTTTACAGTGGTTCCCTGTGTTTAATTGCAGACCTCAAAAGAAGACCTTCTACAAGCTGATTTTGAAGGAGCTTTAAAATTCTTCAGGGTTCAGTTGCCCAAGAGGTACCGAGCTGAAGAGAACGCCAGGAGGCTGATGGAACAAGCTTGCAACATCAAGGTAAGGCTGGTCTTCATCTCTTCTGTTCACCAGGGTCTCCACAGGAAGAGGAGCATGTGGAAAGTAAAGTAGTTAAATCAGTTTATCTCTTTTTACACCTCTTTGTTTCTACCCACATGTGCATATATGCTCTTTATTTTATGTTTTAAAAAAGTAGAAGCTCTGAGCTTTCCCCTCTTTGCCTCCTTTGGTACAAGCTCATGATTCAAATACAAAACTGATGCAAGATGAAACAAACTAAACTGTCAGAACTCACTGATTCATGAATTGGTTTATAAACAGTTACTATGTTAAACCAAGAAATTGAATGCATGATAATCGTGCAGCCAGAGGTCAGATACCATTTATTTGCTGAGCACTGCTGTATAATTCAGTTGTATGAGGTTAGAAACTTAGTGTTCTTTGTGTGTCAGGCTTACCAAGACAGAATATCGTTACATTTTCTAACCTACCCAAGACCTTGCTGCCAAAAGCTGGGCTTCTTTGAACACCTGGAGCACAAGTGTTGGGCTTGTAATGAGTGATGGCATATCAGAGGAACCTCACTGTCAGTTCTTCAGGATGGAAATCTACTGTTAGAAGTGGCCACAGAGGTTCAGAAAGCTGTCACTTGAAGGGTCTGCTGGCTTTTCTGGGATGTTTTGTTGGAATGTGTATAGCTAGGGATGGGTTTAATATTTCATCTTGAAACAAAGTTCTTTTGTTGTTTCTTGGAGTGGGAGCACTGATGGGAAATGTGTGTTTGAAGTGGCCCAGTAGCTGACTGAGAACATCCCTCAAGACAAGATGCTCCTCTAACACTCCACCCTTTTTATCTCCCTCTCAGTATATGTATTGATCTGCTTTGCTGCTGTTTGATTTCATCATTATTAAGCAAAGGCTTCTTCTGCACTGGTTAACACACTGATCTTGTGAAAGAGCAGGACTCGCTGGTCTAATGGTTATTCCAGCCAGAAGCAAAGGGTCTGTGCAAAGGTTTTGTTCCAACTGGACTCGAGATCTGGGCTCTGCTACCACAGGAGAGCATTTTGTGAGTGACAGACGGCAGTTTGGCATTAAGTGTCAGGTCCACTGCTCAGTTTTTGTGTGAAGTTCTACGTGCCAGCTGGTGATAGCTTCCATCACTGAGTCGGTTGGTATTAGGTACGTGTGTGCACGGTGTGTGTTGTGGGGAAAGCATCTCGCTCTGCGTTCAATCTAACGGTCAGTGCCTTGTACAGGCCTTTAACAGCAGAGGGGGAGGCTCTGAGTGACATGAATGGGACAGCAGCTGAAGGATTTGTTGGTGAATCCGCTGCCTGTGCGGCATTTTGCACGTCCATAGGAGAAAACTAAGGATGAGTGCAGCAGACATGGAGTCAGGGCACCCTGAGGAAGTACATGAGGATTAGAAGGAATTTTGGGAATGGAGGAAGAAGCCAGGGCTGAAACCTGGTGTTATCAGGGATGAGGAGAAATCGAAGGTGCAAGTTACCTTCTGCTTATTAGTAACTCCTCGCCTCTGTAAGGAGTATAGTTGAGAGCTGGGTTCTGCTAACTCACTGGGCGTGCAGCTGGTTCCCAGTTCAGACAGAAGGCACAGGAGGGGGCTAACCTGTGTCCTCACTGGCTTTTGATAGTGAAGCTCAGGACAGCCATGCCCCTGGAGAGGAGTGATCTCACCACCAGGGCCATTCCTGTCAGGCTGGTGTCAGGGCTGAAGGGATCTAACTGTAGCAGACTGAATGTGGCTGGTGTATTTAAAACAGGGAAAATGTGTGACCTGGGGAACTTAACGTGAGGAAACTCAGCTCGAGGCCTTATTGGAGGGGAGAGGGATGTTTTAAATGGAATTGCTCTTTGCTCACTCGCAGCCCTGGCAGAGATGCCACTCAGATTAATCACCATGCGCTCACCAAGACCAAGGCTCTGTCTGGCTGGGGTCTTTTGCATATGGCTACAAAGTCCTAGCTGTGTCTCTTGGTTTCCTCTTGGTCAGTGACAATAAACTGACTTTTAGACAAATCTTCTGTACTCTTTAGGAGTCAGACAGGTCTCACAAAGCTTCCTGGCTTCTGTCTGTCATTGCTGTGGTGTTTCTTCTGGTATTGATGTGTGCAGACACTTCCATTCATACTTCTTTCAACTGATCTTCACATTTCCCTTACTCATCCCTACTGAGTGAGAATGGGATGCCTTGACTCTGTTAACATGATGTCCCACGTTAAATTGAAACACACAATGGCTCAGCTGACTTTGCATTCACAGTTTTTATTTGGATCAACTTTTCTCACTTTTGCCGACTGGAATGTCCTTAGAGACCCAACTGTGTATCGTGGGGACGTAGCCTCTGCCTGGAGATGGTGGGATGTTTTCTGTCAGGAGAAAAGAAAATGGTGATGGGGAGTAATCAGTGTGTGTTTATTAAAAGCAAGTCATCCTTAACCAACTTGATTGCCTTCTGTGATGGGATGACTGCTTTGTGGATGTGGGAGCTGAGAATGTGTATCTCAAGTACGTCAAGTACAGACAGTGTCTCCCGTAACATCCTCACAGACAGACTGACTAGGTAAGTGGATGGAGAGGTGCACAGAAATGTGGTTGAAATGCTAGGTTCAAAGGGTTGTGATGGGCAGCAGGATGTCCAGTTGGAGGCCAGTCATTAGTGTTGTACCCCAGAGGTTGATACTGTGACCAGTACTGCTTAGCCTCTTCATTGATGACCTAAATGATAGAGCAGAGAGCAGCCTCAGCAAATCTGCAGATGACACTGAGCTGGGAGGAGTGACTGATGGACTGGATGGGTGTGCTGCCATGCGGGGGGACCTTGACAGGCTGGAGAAAGAAGCCGTCAAGACTCAAGAAGTTCAGCAGAGGGAAGTGCAGGGTCCTGCAGCTGGGAGGAACACCCCATACCCCATTCCTTCTGACCAGCTTGTCAGGAAAGGACCAGGGGGTCCTGTGGACACCAACTTGCACATGAGCCAGGGGTGAGCCCTTGCTGCAGAGAAGACAGCAGTGTCCTGAGCTGTGCTGGGAGGAGTGTTGCTGGTGATCCTTCTCCTCTTCTCAGCACTGCTGAGACACACCTGGAGTACTGCATCGGGGCCTGGTCTCCCCAGGACAAGGCACAGCTACAATGCTGAGAGACCAGGGAAGGGCTGGGAAGATGATTAAGGGACTGGAGCATCTCCTGTAAGGTGGGGCTGAGAGAGCCTGGAGCAGAAAAGTCTCCTGTGGATCTTACCAATGTATGTAGATACACCTGTTGGGTGTATCCCTAAGAGTAGGGAGACAGACACTGCTCACTTTTTTGTCCAGAGAACAAACAAGAAGCAGTGGATACAGAGTGTAATACAATAATTTGTGTTTAAAAATATTTTTATTTATTAGCTCTTTTATTTATTGATCAGGCATGGGAACAGGTTGGCTAAGGAGGTTTTGGAATCTCCATCCACAGAGATGCTCAAAATGCAAATGGCCCTGAGCACCCTTCCACAGTTAACCCTGCTCCAATGGGTAGTTTACACAAGATGTACTCTGGAGGTCTCTTCCAACCTCAACTATCCTGTGATTCTATACTTTGTTAGTATAATAATGTTATTTATTTACACATGGGAGCTAATAATTACAGACAATGACATACTCAAAGAAGAAATCACAGTCTTGATTGATGATCCCTGAAAGAGGTCCCAGGGAGTGCAGAGGCTCTGTGAGGAGTAGTTGCCTGTCTTGTTGAATGCAGCCAAACTCGTTCAGTTCAAAAAACCCCAAACAAGACCCTTAGACATGTTTGGTTTTTTTTAATTCTGCTGTAGGAATGAGGCACTGTGTGTCTTTCAGCAGCTTCTTAATCCTCTGTTGGTATTTGTAGACCAAACTCTGGATGTTTGTAGAGTAAATGTTGCACACTGAGTTCCAGGGAGCAGTTTCCTCAGGTTTCTCAGCTAATTACTGAGGCACTAAACCCATGACCATAAATTCATGGTGTGGTCAGGTTTCATAGTCTGGCTGTAGCTTTTCCAGCTTTTCCAGCATTTCTTCTCATTTGTTCCTTTGTTACTGCAAAACACAACAAGAGCTTGCCATGTAATGAGCATCCACCTGCCCTTGCTGCTTTTTTTTTCCCTTGAGCTTTAGCTGACATTGTTCTAGTGAAGGCAAGTAAAAATGGTTGGTGTTTTTTCTCCTTAGCTTCCCAACTTCTAAGTTTAGTTCATGAGTTCAGGACCTTACCCTTGGATTTTGAAGGTGCTGCATTGGAAGTAGTTTTATCATCCTGTTTTTAAACAAAGAATAATGAACATCAATCTCTCCTCTGGGAACAGCTCTGTAAATACAAAGAAAAAAGCTCCTGTTAATTGAAAATTGTATATAAAATGCAGTAAAGAACATCTCGTTCAGTTAAGGGGTATTTGATTACTCACCAGGTCAGAATTTCGATTGTTTATGAAGTCTGTGGGATCAGAAATACCAGTAGTTTTCCCAGCAGGTGATTGTTTGGTGTATTCCATGGTTTAGGCTTGAACTGATTCATACTATGAAATGGCTTGTCCCAAGTTGTGAAACTTCCCTTTGTTGTTGTCGTACACACGTTACACGCTGATAGGCAGAGCTGAGGTCCCAGGGATACCTGGCCAGTGGATTACAGCCAGCGCTCGCAGCGTATGGGCCTCATAGTCGACACATTTCCCAGCCCCCAGGAGCACTCAGACAGACATAAAGACATAAATTCTGTCAGTATGGTGTCAGATGCTTAGTTAAGGGTTAATTAAATTTAATAAAAGATGAGGATTAGGAGTTAATGAATGGGGCATTGTCCTCCTTGGCTTCTGGTTAGGTTTCTAAGCTGTAATGGCCGTACCTGTCATTTTGCGATGGCTTTTACAGAGGGAGGGGCATGTTCATCGGCAGCGGTTGTGGTTGTGAGCGTGGTGGGTTCAGGAGCGATGATTTTCTGCCTGACCAGAGTACCCACAGGCTGGGTACTGTGTCTCTGGATAAGGAATCACCTTCATTTCACAGAGTGATTGCCAGTGCTCTTTGTACTCGTGCGTTTGAGGGGGCGTGTGTTTCTAATCCTTCACTCTTTGCAAGGGATTTCAGAGGGTTTTCTGTCTCTGGAAGCCCAATTTGATGAATGAATGAGTGAATGAGTGAATGAAGAAGGAGCCTATTCTAGATTAGTTAATCTTAATGGTGCTATTTAATAAAACAACCATCACGTTGTGCATACTTGCTAAATCTGCCTCAGTTGCCTTCTGCATCACATAACACAGCCTGTGTATGTCCTAAAGAAATTGTTCTGACCTTTGGTTTTACCACAGGGAGCCTGTCACCTCTGTTCTTACACCTGACTCCAGGGAGAAAGTTAAGTCTCATTGGGAGATTATCTCCACTTCCTGGTTTTACACGGCCCAGGGATTACAGTGAGTCCTTATCTTCTGTCATTGTCAGTGGTAGGAAGGAGCTGGTACACTGAAGTCCTCCTAAGAGAAGCTCCTTCCAACACGTGTAAATCTCTTCCCTCACTGGATGAGCTCAGGCTCCACACAGACCCAGCGGTGATACAGGGTTGAGAGAAACAAATGGCCTTGAGAAAAAAAAACAAACACCTTTTTCAATGCAAACCAAGCACACATGTTTGTGTCACCTGTTATTGTACCAACAAGGTCACTGGTGCCTCCTGGGCACCTTTCACCAGGATCCTTCTCATGGAGAATACCTCTACTAGCGGAGTCCAGAAAAAAAGGCAGAGGTAGCAGGAGCTGTGTGAAGCTGTGTCTCATTTCAGAACTGCTCTTTGTATAGTTTTTAAAGGGATTTAGTTTAATACTGTTGCTGTTTAAATGTTTTGAAGCTCACACCCTACTGATGTGGGTGAATGATTTACACCTCTGTTGCTGTTTCCTCTGGAAGCAAATTTGCAGGTGTGGTTTAACAGGGAATTATATATCGATTTATGTGTGTTCCAGTGGAAAGGGGTAAAAATAGCTGACTTGCTGTCTCTCTCCTCTGTAATGCACCCTCTCTGTGTATCTATATGTATATATAGGAATTGATCTAGATACTCAGGGGTTTTTTGCTATGATGAGAGGTGGCAAAACAACACAAACACCATAGAAACGCGAAGGAGATAACTGCAGAAAGGCCCTGAAGCTGCACGAGCCCTTTATTCCTTTGGTCCTCCCAGTGATCTATCTAATTAATCTCCCAATATAAAGGACAGGGGAAAAAAAATTGCTCATTTATCAACTTCTCAAGAAAAAGGCCAAACCAAATTGAAAATAATTGTGCTTAGATCTGCCGTGCCTATCTGCCATTTGTTATTAAAAGCCAATGATCAATTCCACTTACTGTGGCTGTGCTGTTATCTCCCAAGTGCAGGATCCCACTGTTGTCATACCGAGGGTCATGGTTTTTAATGCCTGCCTTGGCTTCAGCTTCAGCTTCCTTATTTCTGCTTGGCTTTGGGGTGGGGTACAGCACAGTGAAGCAGCTCTGAAAACCAGATTGAAGTGCCACCGCGGTATCGGGCGTTCGCTACTGCTGTTGTCTTGACAATAAGCATTAATGGTGTAGTGGAAAGGGTCATGTATTTAAAAAACCCAGCCTCAGCCATGAAATACTGATCTGAACTCTGCAGCTCTGGCTTTCCAGTCAGCAGATGTTTTGCCTGGTAGTGAGGGTGTATTTTCACGGTGTTTAAGCCTTTAGTAAATCTGGTCGGTTCGTTTGGTTTATTTGTTTGCCATGGGTTGGCAATGTAAGTGAACTCAGGTGTGTTGTTAACTTTTATTGACAGGGAAGGGACATGGTTTCATTGCTAGCAGTCACGTCTTAACCATCTAAAGTAGCTCTGTGACCTGACTGCAAATATTTTGAAGTCCTTGTAGGAGTCACTTGTGTGTACCTGTGCTCCCATGACGGCCTCACCCAGAGTATTGTTGAAGGTTAAGATCTTTATAAAGAACTGTGTAAGTTTGAGTTGGATGAGTCCATGGAAACTTTTGTTGTCTGTACTGCAGCACACCGTGAGATTTGCCCTCAGTACCAGGAGCTGAATTCAGTGTGGTGAGGGTGGCATCTGAGAGCTGGTCCGTGACCACCTAAACTTGTCTTGTTCATCTTCATGCTGACAAGAATCAGTGCTTTCTGGGATGACAGATCATAACATCATAGAATGGTTTGGGTTGGAAGGGATCTTAGAGATCATCTTGTTCCAAGCCCCTGCCATGGGCAGGGACACTCCCAGCAGCCCAGGGTGCCCCAAGCCCTGTCCAGCCTGGCCTTGAAGCCTGCCAGGGATCCAGGGGCAGCCCCAGCTTCTCTGGGCACCCTGTGCCAGGGCCTCCCCAGGAAGGAGTACTGCCTATATCTAGTCTAAATCAGAACCAAAGGAGGAAAGTGTACTCAGAGGGTCTTCTGGCTTAAGCTCCTGGAATGTGGCACCTTCCTCCTGGATGAAGAACAGCTCCTTTCCATCCTTGATACTGAAAATAGCATGGAGAGCAATAGATGAAGGTGGCAGGGAGCGGCACTGCTTGACAGTTCTGTCTTCTGCCATCTCTGCCATGATTTGTCTAAAATAACTCAATTCTGTGCACAAGAGGAGTGAAATTCTTTTCCTAAGTGGAATTGGACACGTTTCAGTCTTAAGTGCATGTTGGCTGGAGGATTGACTAACCTCCTAAAAGGTGACACATTAAAGTGGTCTATAAGAAGCTTTCTGCCTCCCATGGTCTGTGTGTCAAGTAGCAGCGTGTGTCTGGAGTTACTGCTGTAAGCATAGAGTCATCTTACTTGTTCTTTAGAAGAGGACACCTACACTTCTTCCTTTGAAGGAAGCAAGAACTTGTAACTGACTGTTCTGAGGAGTGCCTTGAGTTTGAGTGTGGAGAAAGGCCGGTGCTGCTGCCTGGCAGGTTTGCAGTGCCTCTTGATACCCTTTCTGAACACACTTCTGTGATGCCAAAGAGGCCACAGAAGAATACATGTACCCAGGATCAGCACATGGGACCATAATTCAGGGAAACAAAACCACAGGCTGTCCCATTTTGTGGAGAAAGACTTGCAGGTAAAAACACAGATGCAGAAGGACCTGGGGGTGAGCTCTGTGCTCCGTATTTATGGTGGCCAGGAAGTCCTCCTCAGTGTTGTCTTCAGCTGCAAGAAAAATGCTCAGACTGAAGATACAGAAATCTCCCTGGACAGAAGATTCACCTGTGTCTCTCTTGGAGCTCTGTCAAGCAGTCAGACCCGAGGGAAGAGGTATCACCTTGGCCTTAGGTAGCACAGTGGTCATTCTGAGGAAACCTGTTTCTTCCCAACCAAAAGACCATGGGCCAAGATGCTGCAACCCTTGCTAGCCCAAGTCCTTGTGCTGTTTGTGAGAGCTCTTCATCACCCAGAAGAGTGTTGTGTCTTGATTGTGGTTTTGTAGAAGTCGGTTCCTGTGACCAAAGAAACTCTGTGTTCTCCCCTTTGGACCGGGAGGGAAGAGCCTTTCTGGCATGTGTCTTTCTCAGAAAAAAAAGGTGTTACTGAATTTAAAGCATAAGTTATTGGAAACAGATGGTGGCTGTGTGACAGACAGACAGTCTGGAGCCAGTGACTGCAGTGTGCAGTGGTTTGGGAAAGAAAACAGTGACTTGTTCTCCAGGTAGTGCAGAGAACAAGTGGGACCAGGCATTTGTTTCATTTTGTTTGGTCTTTGACAGATGAATCGAGGTGACTCTGAAGCATCACACTGTACTGAGACCTAAAGCTGAATTTAAAAATGATGGGGGGAAAGGCAAAGGCCCGTGGCATTCCCTGTCCCTGCTCAGAGCTTTTGCAAATAAACAGACCACACTGCGGACAGTGTCCTTGTATTTTGCTTGTGCTTGATTCCTCAGGCAGCTGCCATTGTATTTCTGTGCTTTGAAAACAAGTGAACAAAGCAAATGAGGTATCAGGAGGCGGCGTATGCATGTTACAAGTGCAGAGCTGGGCAGTGACAATAGCTCTTACAACTAAAATCCCTGTTAATAACCTTCTGTTACCAACCCCAGGTATTGCTTTTTCCATCACTGATCCTGTTGAAAGCTGAATTCAGTGAGTGGGCTGCTGACTGTAACCTAAGCAGTATGTAGGTGCTGAAGTAGGGGTTTAGCTGGTGCTTCCTATGGGCGGTATTCACCCTGCTGGGATCTCCCTCGCTTTGGTTCAGGAGTCTCTGGTCTCCTGCAGTTAATTTCTCTTTTACCTTCTTACTGCTCTGTTTTTCTTGTGGAGAGTAAGTGGTGTAGTAAACATAGGGTTAAATTGTTTATGTTGTGTAATTTGTTTCTGTTTGGACATAAATACATTGCATCATGCTGGTAAACAGAGGTGGAGAGCTGTATGCCAGGGGCTCTGGGGAGTGAGGTCAAAGTGCTGTACAGAAACGTCCTGGGACATTCATCTCCATTGGCAGAGATGTTTCACTTTATTTAGGAGTGACAGTGGGCTGGTTCACTCTCTCCCAAACGTTCAAACAGTGCTGTGGTCTTCAGCTGTTTCATAGACTCATACAATGCTTTGGGTTGGAAGGGACCTCAAAGCCCATCTAGTCCCAACCCCCTGCCATGGGCAGGGACACCCTCACTAGCCCAGGTTGCCCAAAGCCCCATCCAACCTGGCCTTGGACACTGCCAGGGATCCAGAGTCAGCCACAGCTTCTCTGGGCACCCTGTGCCAGGGCCTCACCACCTCAGAGTAAAGAATTTCTCCCCAGCATCTAGTCTAACCCTGCCATCCTTCAGCCTGAAGCCATTGCGCCCCATCCTGCCCCTGCACTCCCTGGGGATCAGTCCCTCTCCCACGTCCCTGTAGGACCCCTCTCAGTATTGGAAGGCTGCAATTAAGTGTCCCCAGAGCCTTCCCTTCTCCAGGCTGAACAAGCCCAACTCTCTCAGCCTGTCTTCATAGGAGAGGTGCTCCAGCCCCTTGATCATCTTCGTGGCATCCTCTGGACTTGCTCCAACAACTCTCTGTTATACTGGGGACCCCAGAGCTGGACACAGCACTGCAGGTGGGGTCTCATGAACAGAAGGGCAGAATCCCTTCCCTGGACCTGCTGGCCACGCTGTTCTTGATGCAGACATGGTTGGCCTTCTAAGCTGACAGCTCAGGTTGAGCTTGTCACTGATCAGCACCCCCAAGCTCTTCTCCTCAGGGCTGCTCCCCATCTTTGCCCAGCCTGTAGTTGTGCTTTTGTATTGTTTAATCTGAAATAAGACCTTCATAAAGGATTAGATTTTGTGTGATGCTGTGAACACCTGAGCAGAGAGGTGCCAACCCCTCTCCACATCAGCTGGGCTCTAATCTGGAGTTCCTTCCACCCATGGCTCTTTCAGATGGGCACTTGTGGCTCCACTGATGAGTTGTGGAAGCCATGGGGGGTGACAGGTTCCTTCTACTCTTTGCTTACACTTCCACACATTCCTTATCTCTAAAACAGAAATTAAAGCTATAGGAACCAGATTATCATGGGTCTGTTCACTGAGAAGCTTTGACCACGTATCTGATTTTTCTATTCAACAGTTCAAGCAGCAGATGATCAAATACTCATTAAGATGCTGTATCTGTTTATTATTCTTTCAGCTTCCTTTTCTTAACTGAGGCAATTTCCTTGACAGTCATTCTCAACGAAAACTTAATACTGTGAGTGAAGCTGGTCAAAACCCATGAAAAACCCCAAAATCTCTGAGTAATTAATCAGCATAAGAAATAACCCCTTAAGTCTGGAAGCACAGGCACGAACTCCCTGTGCTTGCAGAGCGCATCAGGCTGAGTCACCCACTGACCGCGACACAGCGGAGCTGCACACTCATCCGCTTCAGCAGCCCCCCAGCCCAATGCACCGACCCCGAGGGGTCCTCAGCACCCCTCCCGACTGAGGAATCCAGGTGCTTAGACAGAGGTCCTGCTCCGAGGTTAAGGCTTTGACCTCTGGAAAAAACTTAAATGAACCTCGAGCTGAAGTCTTTAGCAGAGGCGAGCGATGGGCTGAGCAGCTCATTTTTAATCTGTGATCCCTTTTGTTCACCCGTAGCTCAGAGCACGAGATCAGTGACCTTGCTGTCCCTCCTCACGAGGAACAATTTCACAGCACTCCGAGTAAGCCACCCGACCCCGCCGCCTGGGATGCTCTGGCTTTGCCCAGTGGGGAATATCGATTAGGCTTCAGCTAGCCAGGAGCAGTGGAAGAAACTGGAGATGGATCCGGGCTTTGATTGCTGACTGCCTAACAAGAGTGCTTTGATCTGCTTGCCCCTGCTCTCCCCGAGGGGAGCGTGTTGCAGGCTGCTGGCAGCGCCTTCTGATGAGCTACTTTCCCCACTCCGAGCTCTTTTCTTTTCTCACCATCAGTGACACACAAAGGGTTTCTGTCAGGCTGTTGGTTTTGATGACTTTGCAATCTACCTGACCTGTCAGAAACGAGAAATGAAAGTTTCATTGCCTTGTCATGGCTGCATTACGTGGGAGTTTTAAATAGTCTGGAAGCAGTCCTGAAAACAGTGAGTGTGATCTGCTTGGAGGCTGGGGAGGCTCCATCTCTGGAGACATTCAAACCTGTGATCCTGGACACTCTGCTGGGCAGTCTGCTCAAGATGATCCCATTCTGGCACAGGGGGTTGGACTGGATGATCTCCAGAGGTTCCTGCCAACCCCCACCAGTCTGGGGCTCTGAAATTTGGTCCTCGTTTGTAATGCAAAGTGATGTTCAGGCTGGTGTAGTGATGAACTTCCCCCAAGGGAACTTCATTTGTTTTTTCCTTTCAGACCTTGAAGCGGGGTGTGTTCCCCTCAGAGGAGGAAGGACATGGGGTAAGAAGGCAGAATCTTCCATGGACAGTCTGTGTGTCCGAGCAGGGCGTTATGCTGAGAGGCTCTTGCAAAGGCAGTGACTCTCTAGTCCAGGGGGATCCGGTTTTGTGAGGTCAGTTTTCCTTCTGCCCTGAGGTGCACCAGAATATTATCACAGAATATTATTAGGAGCTGGAAGAGACCTCAAAAGATCACTAAGCCCAGCCCCCCTGCCCTAGCAGGATCATCTAGAGTAGATCACACAGGAATGTGTCCAGATTGGTCTGGAATGTCTCCAGAGAAGGAGACTCCACAACCTCTCTGGGCAGCCTGTGCCAGGGCTCCATCACCCTCACAGTGAAAAAGTTCCTCCTTCTATTAAGATGGAACTTTCTATGTTCCAGTTTGGAACCATTTCCCCTTGTCCTGTCACTGGCCATCACTGGGGAGAGCCTGGATCCATCCTCCTGACACTCACCCTTTATATATTTATAAACGTTCTCCAGCCAACGGGACGCACCGAGTCCTGTCTTGGGGAAGCACTTTGTCACAAGCCTTGTTCCTGGTCCACCTGCTAAACCAGGGAACCAGTTACCTCTGTGCCTTGTGGATTTTTAGCCTTTGATCCGTTGCAGAGAAGTGCACTACAAGGTGATGTGCTGTCCTGGGAATTTGGGAGCGAGGGAAGAGGTGGAAAGAACAGAGAAGTGGTTTTGAGTCCCTGACGTAGGGGATTTCACATGTCCTCACCCAACGATGAGGGCGTGCATGGAACAGGCACCTGTCAGGAGGTTACACACAGCCAGGTCTCACATTTGGTTCCTTTCCATTGCTTTTGTGCTGTAAAGTGAGTGGTAAGGATTAGCAAGAGGATGGAGATGTCTGTGCTCAGAGAGGTTTCTCACAAGGATCAGTAGTGATGGCTCTAACGTTTTTAATGTGCCTGACGCTCCGTTAATGGACCGAAACAGTGTTTTGTACAGAAGGCAAATTTGTTGTCATCAGAAGAGGAGACTTGATCACTACAGGAGTGTAGAGAAAACAGAGCAGACTGTAGTGTAGGAAGGTACTGAGCTTTTTTTTTTTTTTGTGACCTTGTCCAAACAGGAAGTAATTACAGTATAATTCAATTCTGAATGTCTGGAAACCCTGCCGGTGGACAGAGTGCCATTTTAAGGGAAATAAGTATGTGCTTTAATACATCTTCTCTTTCCAACTCCTAAGCACTGCTGATGCTATTTGCTCTTCCCACATCTCCTCCTTTTCTGCTCCTAATACACGATGAGAAGGCAAGATTCAGGCTTGCCTGCACCTTCACATATTAAATCCCTTCTCCTGGTTGTTTCCAGCGCTTACAACCTCCTCTGTAATGCCACTTCCCCATAAAATGGGACTAAGTGCTGGAAAATATGCAGCATTGGGTAATGATTAAGCTTTTAAATAAAATCCAGGGGGGTGGAGAGTGGTGTGAGCTGGTTGCTGTGCGGCGGGTAACCAGTATATTTATATTAATGTAGGGGTATTTTGTAATCCCCCTGGGGAGATGGGGTCCTGGGATGCACACCAGCGAGGGCTCACGTGGCAAAGTGGAGAGTGAAATTCCTTTTGACTTCTTTGGTTCTTGTGACCTAACCCAAGACTCTCTGCCTTCTGTCACTCCTTGTGCCCAAGTCCAGGGAACACTGTGGCACTCTCCAGACTCTCAGAACACCCCGGAGGTGGATGTATCACAGCAGGATTTTAATACCTCCCGTTGGAGGAGGGGAAGCTGCAGGAGGTGGTGGAGCAGTGAGCTCGGGTGCTTTAGGTTGATGTACTTCTCCAGGTAACTGTTGTAGCCTGTACATGGTTTTCTCGTGTACCTGCACTAGGAGTACATCAGGACAGTCACTTCTCACTGTGTTTCTTTCCTGGTAGCTAGACCTGTGATAGACCTGTTTAATGGGCTCAGTAAGGGAATGGAGAGCCTCACATCAGTGAGCCTCGGATCTCTCCTTCCCAGCCACAGACAAATTGGAGAACTGAACACTGCTAAGGGTGTGGGCAGCCCCCAAGGACTCAGAATCCCCTTGGAAAATGGCAAAGAATGAAGACAACCAACCAGCCCTACCATACACAGTTCACTCCCTTCTGGACTGGTGATGGTCCCAGAAGCGAAGAAGTGCTGTGGTGGGTCACTGAGGGGGGTAAAAGGCAGTGAGAAGTTTCCCTTAGGTCCCCAGACAGCCCTTACTCTGTCTTGGCATGTCACACATCAGAAGCTGCTCTGTAAAACCCTCTGTGTGTAACCAAGGGAAGGGGCCACTGTGTTTTTCTCCTCCAGTTTAGCATCTTCTGACCTGTCCCACACATCCTTCCTACGGGTCATGTGCTGTGTCACCAGGGACTGCCTTCACACACATTTAGCAGTGGAAAGCTATGAAGTGGTGCAGTCTGGTCCCAGGTTGAGTGACCCAGACAAACCCCTTTCATTCCAAGCTCCCGCTGAAGTCTTCCATGAAATGCATATGCATGTAGTTGGTGTTGCCACTACTCAGTTCTCCCCCAACAGCAGCTGTCTGTGCCAGGATTTGCCCTGGGCTCATGGAGATGCTCCAGGAGGGTGCAGAAGAAAAAGGATTCACAGGAATTATTTCTGTGCAGATGTGGATTCGGTTACTCAAAGGATTCACTTGGGAGTAAAGTCCTTAAGCGAAAGCAGTGGTAGCATCGAGAGCTGAAATCATGGGGGAGTGTATTGGACTGCTCTGCTACTGCAAGTGTGGCACTAATACAGCCAGGGTAGACTTACCACCAGCTTTAAGCTTTGTAGCATCGTTTGTAAGTGATTAACCGTCCTGTAGATGATGTCACTTTAAGAAAGACTGTATTATGAACTTGCTGGGCACACCTTGGAAGGGGTTGTTACCTCATCATCCCTTGGCCACATCCAGTAAGGATCCCCTGTGCTCAGGAGGCACTCCCAGAAGATGCCCACCATCCTGTACTCACCAGGTAATGTTTTTCTCCTTGCTGCCACCCAAGGGCCACCTCCCCAGCTTTACATCCCGTTCTGTTTGTGCTGCAAAGCTGCTGATTTCCTGCTACTTCAGCCCTGCCGCAGCCTGCCCGTTGCTAAGCAACCCCCAAAATATGGAGTGGGGTACAGCCTGGCTGCTTCCCTGCAGCTCACCCTCATTCTCATGCATTTACTCAGACATCTTTATTCACATAGCAGAACAGGTTTATTCCATGCTGAGGAAGCAGAGCCATAAGCCTCCGAGCCTCCAGCCAGGCGCCTCTACATGCGTGTCTCTCTGTATTCCCTGCGAAACCATCCTCTACCCAGTTTTATTGGTGTTCCTGTTCATCAGCTGAGCAAACTCCTCGTGATGTTTGTCGAGCTGGAGCGGCATCCAGGGCCGTGCTGCGAGTCCCCTGTGTTGGCTATGGACTGCTGGGCTTGGAGTGAGACAGCGGCCGGGAACCGCTTTGGTCCCAGCGCTCCCTGATGGAAGGGAAAACCCAAAAAGGGTCAGGACAGAGATGGCTTTAAGCCATTTTCCTGCTTGCTGTGTTTCAGCCAGGTCCACATTCCAGGCTCCTTGTAGCCTGAGCGGATCTGCAGAGAGGGGAAAGACGGTTCCCTCGCCCCGGGAAGAGCCCCGCTGCAGAGGCGGTTCTGCAGGACCAGCCGCATTTCGGTGGGGGGGGGTTGGGACCTGGCCAGGCACCCGTTGACCTTCACTTGTGTCGGCTGGAAGGGCGGGCGGCTGAGGCAGAGTGTTGGGGAGAGGCTGTTCAGTGGGGCCTGTTGTGACAGGACAAGGGGTGATGGTTTTAAAATAGAGGGAGGGAGATTTAGATTGGATATTAGGAAAAAGTTCTTTCCTGTGAGAGTTGTGGAGCACTGGAACAGGTTGCCCAGAGAGGTGGTGGATGCCCCTGGATCCCTGGAGACGTTCAAGGCCAGGTTGGATGAGGCCCTGAGCAACGTGATCTAGTGGGGGGTGTCCCTGCTTCTTTCAGGGGGTTGGACTAGATGACCTCTGGGAGTCTCTTCCAACTCTAGCCATTCTATGATTCTGTGATTCTACTGGGGAACTGTTACGGGGCCGTTTGCGCTAGACATGCTCCAAGAAGGGGCAAGGGGAAGCGGTTTGTGTCCGTGGTTATGGCCTGTGTGGCCCAGGAAACCTCCCTGCCAGAGAAAAACAATAACCTGAGGTGCTGATCCAAAACTGCTTGTCACAACGCTCCGTTGAGTGTTGTGGGGGCGTCGGTCACCTCAGCCTGGGTGAGGGGCTGCTGGGCAGCACTGATGGGGGAACGGCCGCGGGACAGTCCAGGCGCACCCACGAGCTCTGGTATTGTGTAACGTTTCTCCAGCTTTTTCAGCTGTAGCTTGGGAAAGAGGAGGGTTAATCCTGTACCGATGAATTTGGGGCAAACAGGTACCAAACCAGTTCCCCTCCCTTTGTCTTGTTTTGTTTCAGCAAGTAGACATGGTGTTTGAGTCTCCAGAACATCCTTCTTCCACAGCTTTTGGTCCTCTCCTTCCTGCCTTTGAGCTCCTTCTGACTGATGGCTGCTTTGTCTCCCTCCTGTACTTTTCATCATAGATTTCTTTTTAGCAAAAAAATGATTTTTCCACTTTGATGACCCACCCAGTACCTGACCCTCTCAGGAGCAGCACAGAGAAGCATGTGAGCTCCTGTGTTCATACACACAGTCCTGCAGAACAGGGGCTATAACAGAACAGGGAATGTCATTTTTTTTTCCATCAAAGTGATGGGAGGAAGGTGATGGTTTGAGTCCTAATTGGATTTTTTTTTTTTTATCCAAATGCTTATTTGCTTTAAGCATTCAGTTACCTGTTTGGAAAACAACAGTATTCCTGGGAGTGCTGCTCTCATTCTGTACTCTGATTTCTTCCTAAGGAACTCTTGGTCTTTTTTTTGCCTTTAATACATGGCTGTCACTGGGATGTCCATGGTTTATGTAGAATCCCAGAATCTCCTGAGTTGGAAGGGACTGATAAGGACTGTCAGGTCCTACTCCTGGCTCCACATGGGACCAGCCAAGTCAGAGCATGGGGCTGAGCACATCATCCAGATGCTTCTTGACCTCAGTCCAGCTCCCCCCTGTCAGGAAATGAACATCCATAGGATGTAAAGCCTTTGCTGCCCTGAGGTTTTTAACCTGGTTGGGATCTCACAGCCGAGCTGTGCTGTTGCCTTGTGTTAGGGTGTAGGTTACTCACACAGAGCTCAGAAATTCATGAGGTGCTTGGGCAGGTATTTAAGGTATGTCAGGTATTCTGTAAGCTGAGCTGTGAACAGAACAGAGGTTTAGAAACAGCTGAAATCACAGTCCCAGACTGATTTGGGTGGGAAGTGACACTGGTGTCCCCCAGTGCCAGCCCTGCCATGGGCAGGGACACCCCCACCAGCCCAGGGTGCCCCAAGCCCCATCCAGCCTGGCTTGAACCCTGCCAGGGATCTAGGAGCAGCCACAGCTTCTCTGGGCACCCTGTGCCAGGGCCTCCCCTCTCCCCAGGAAGGATTTCTGCCCCCCAGCTCCTCTCCCTCTGCCCTCCTGCAGCTGAAGGCCATTGCCCTGGGCCTGGCCCTGCCTGCCCTTGGCACCAGCCCCTCTCCAGCTGAATAAAACATGAACCTAAGTAGCACGCAGGTATAATTTCTACCACCCTGAGATGTTACCTTGGGTATGTTTAAGAAGATGGAGTCAACACCTCTTCATTTAATGAAGACTGCTGGACAGGGTGCTGGACCATCTTGCATAGACTTTGCTTCTGCCATGAAAGGTTGGACCAGGTGATCCCTGAGGTGCCTTCCAACCTGTGTTTCTGGCAAGGTAGGAAGAACATTTCCAGTGTTTTAGGGAGTGGAAGGTGGTGATCAACAGCTTGACTTAGAGCCAGGACCTGGCTGGTGTGTGTGTACATGACTGCGCTTCTCTCCCTTCTGATGTACTGAGCTTTTGCTCTTGAACTTGCTGAGGTCTGGCAAAATGTGGGCTGGTCTGCAGTGTTGGGAGAGGATGAAGTATGTCTGGGCTGATAAAGGCTTTGCAGGAGACATGGCTGTCCTGCAGCTGCCTCTTGCTGTGTCTCAGGTGGTGGTGTGCCCACTCAGCTGGCTGTCCCCCAAAATCCCATAAAAGATCCAAGAAGAGCAGGGGATGCAAACAATACTGATACAGGGAGCACAGCTCATACGTTCCTAATAGGAAAATAAAAAATAAACCAATCCAGAGTATTGCCCAAGGAAGTAACACAAATGTTTTGTGGTGTGCCACTGGTAACAGATGGCCAACTTTGGGCTCCACCTTTAGCTCACAGTAAGCATTTTCTCTTGCTGCTATTTGGCTCCATTCTGAGAGATAAAAAAACATCTGACTCGCATCTTTCTGGTCTTTCTCCATTTCATATTCCTGAGGAGTGCTGAGGAAACCATCCTGCTGGGTTTATTTTTTTCCCCAAAGACTGTTCCATAGAAATTATGTCCATTGTGGTAATGTCTGTCGTGGTAATATGCCTGTGCAATGTCAGGGATAGGAGGTAACAGGGGATACAGGGATGCTGCATCACGAGAATCACCAGCATGAATTGTTCATTTGACTCCCCATAAAACAGGGGGGGCCCAACTAATGCACTGCTAGATCAGTTCCTGGTCCCCAGGCAACATTTCCAGTCCCAGGAGAGTTCCTAAGCCCATGCCCAGTTCTCCAGGTTCTTGTGAAGTTCTGCAGCTGAGACCTGTCTAGAGGAGAAATAAATGCTGTGGCATTCCAGGAGACAGCTGTCAAATGGCTGAGAAAGGTGATCTAATCCCTCACTGTTTTTAAAGAGAAATTAGCTTTAAAGAGGAGGTAGAAACTGAGTTGTTGTCCCACAGATGCAGCAGAGGACAGCTGCAGCCTCTCAGACTCTTACCTGGATTTCCACTGCACATACCATCCACTCAGAGATAGCAATGTAGCTTTTCTTTTTCATGCCAGTTATTAGTTTGTTATAAATCGCTTTATTTTCCTCCATTTTCAGATCAGCATCACTCTTATACCATCAGATTACATGTGGCAGTTGGCTTTTGTAGGCAAAAGACACCCCCAGGGCTTGTTCCTGCAGTCTCCAAGTGAGTGAGCAAATGTGGATGCTGGTTTTCCCCCTGTTAGCTCGAACTGTAAACACAGCTTTGCAGTTTGATAGCGGGAATTGCTTTGGAATGCCGGAGGGAGGAGGGAGGTACCTCTGCGTCGCCGTTCCCAGCCAGCACTGGAACTGGGAGAGGCAGGGAACGGGCTCTCTCCTCTTTTCATGGTTATACAGCACTTTCCCTCTTATTCCCCCCATCCTCACTTTTTTCCACCCAGTTTTGATTTGGGCATTGACTGTCAAACAGTGGAAATAATGTTGTTGATTGTATAAAAAGTGTGATTTGGGACTACTTTGGGGAAGGTTGTGGTGGTAGAAGCAGCCTTGTAAACACCTTTTTTATTCTTTTTGCAAGTTATCCTAGATTTTATTGCATTCTCTGGTTTTCTTTATTTGCTGTTTTGGTTGGGGTTTTCTCCCTTGAAAACAAGAAGAAATCAGCTCTCATTCATTCCAGGCACTTCCCTTGCATTCCTCGACGAAGGAAATTCTGCATTAACACTTCCCCAGCATAAAAATCACCTTAAAAATCATGTGCAGATTAGAAGTCGTGGCTCAGTTTTTCTCTCAAGGTACAGCTCTGTCTTTGGTTGTTGAGGGAGTAAGGGGGAGCCCTGGGAGCCAGCAGGTTTCCAGGGCAGCACAGCCCTTGTGCGTGGCACAAACACCGACCTCAGCTTGAGCCGTACGTCGTGCCCAGCCGGTGCGCGTGGGTACAAGGAGAAAATGTTCTCTTGCCCTCTGGACATCTGTGCTAAGCTGGACCAATTCCTGAATAATTTATTATTGTTTTAGGGAGTGTCTCATTTCTTTTAGTCGAGTAGATATAAAAGTAGCAGTAATACAAGCCCTGTAGTCCGGATTTTGAATAAAAAACTTGAGATGAGACAAACCTCAGGTCTCCGATGCCTGAAGAGATACCTCATTATCACATCGAGAGCTCTTTGATATCCTGTGTGAGAACCTGCCTTCTCTCCCCCTCTGTACATACCACCAGAGCTTGTAAAATGAGGCTCTTGGCCATCAAACCAAGTCAGGTTAATCTTTAAATCATATGTAAATGCAGAAGCATTTCTTACTGTGGTATATTGAGGCATTAACTGTAGCTGCAGCTTTTCACAGTAAGAGACCAGGCACGCATGGGAACAGTTTGTCTCCCAAAATCACCTTCTGAGCAGTTCCCCTTCCATGTGATGCTGAGTAGGGATTTACTGGCGAAGGATTATGCTTAGCTTGGCTTAGTGGGCGGTCCTGAGCTGCTTTCCTCCGCTGAATGTGACCTGTACAAATTCCAGGGCACTTTGTCCAGGGGCATGTTGAGGCTTGGCTGCCCTCTGTCTTTCCCAGCACATGGATCTCAAGTCCAGTGGTTTCTGTGCCTGATCACTGCTATCCATCTTGGGGGTATATGTATCATCTCAGCAAGTGCCACTTGCTGGACCTCTCTGGCTGCATTCAGTCCTTTGACATCCAAGTGAATGCTTTCATTTTTCAACTCTGGCATTGTGGGACACACGGCTCTCCTGGAAGCTATCAGTAGTTTGTGCTTTTAATGTATAATGCATGAAACAATCTCATTTCAGAGTCTTCAAGCGTGCCTCAGTCTAGACTGCGGCTCAGAGTCAGGCCGGCTTTCAGTGCCTCAGCCGCTGAGCTCTCAGGTTTGGGACACGGTCAGGTTCAGCTGGCACCGGGTGCCACTTCCTGCTCACCCACAGCACTTAATTACTCATTATCTCCTCATCCAGTCATACCATGGATTTATGTTTTCATTTGGCCACATGCTGTTGCTATTGTATTCCTTGCACAGAGAAGTGCCTTCCTTCCCCTGAGGGGCAGGGTGAGCGTGGCCATGGACCTTTCCAGGGCTTGGCCATGGTGCCCCAGGCAGCATGTGTTGTGGTGGGTCTGTCACTGGCCAGCTCCAGGGGTTCTGAGGGACTGGGGATGTGCTCTGATCCTGCCTCTTTTATTGGCCTACAGTGCCTGACTCTCCAGTCTGTTGTTCTTTCTCCTCCTGTTCTCGTGCCAGGCTGAAGGCCTGTGCAAAATGACTGTGGGTGAAGGTCCTCGGTCTCGTGTGCCACAGGGTGTTTCAGGCAGGTAAACTTGTCACCGCGCTCTCTGCAGGGTGTCCCCTCCCCGCTCAGCTTAGCTGGGTCGTAAGTGGTCTGTGTTCTCGCTGGGGAGAACTGGCCAAACATCAGAACAACAACACTCATAACACCACTCACAGTGTTGTCTTTCTCACCAGTTTTGCCCTTACTAATCTTCCTCTGGGAGGTAGGTAGGGGCTGTTAATCCCTCTCTTTGGAGAGAGAAAGAACAGCACAGAGAGATGTATCTACCCTAGGAAAGAAAGTCAGGTGTGGCTTTAGAATGAGTCCAGAGTCCTGGGTCCCACCTTGAGTATCTTCATGTGACAGATGTCACGATTTAATGTGCTACTTGCTGTTAATTAGTGTCTTTTTTCTGATGATAATACACACTAAATAGAAGCCATCAGATCAGAGTGAAGGTAGTGATGCAGACACATACTTGTGGTTTGGTTGTCGCTGGTATGAAGCCTGAACTAGCTGGCTTACTCTGATGAAGCCTTTGCTTGATAAAGTTTGGCTCTGCTTGCATGAGCTTGTGGGCTGTTTGGGTAAAATCCCTAAATCAAACTATTCTGCAGGCAAGCCAGACATCCATATCAATAATTATTAGTGCAGAGCACTCCTGTACAAGTGCTCTGCTGATGTTCTTGAAAAATATGCTTAACCGCTTTTTTATTATTTGATTTTCAGTAATACGAGTTGAAGTGGTAAATGCAACAAGTTTATAATACACCTCAGAGGCAGTGGTGGTTAGGATCAGTTTACTATGGAGCTTAGCTCTCAACAGCAATTGCCTGGTCTTAACTGTATCTTAACTGCCATAGCACATTATTCAGTTGGCAATGATCAAGAGAGGTCCTCCATCCCCTCTACTCTGCCCCAGTGACACCACACCTGAAGTATTGTATCCAGTTCTGGACACCTCAGTTCCAGAAAGACATATAATTCCTTGAGAGAGTCCAGCACAGGGCCACCAAGATGATGGAGTGGAACATCTTCCTTCTGAGGACAGGCTGAGGGAGCTGGGGCTCTTCAGCTTGGAGAAGAGGAGTCTGAGGGGTGACCTCATTACTGTCTATAAATATGTAAAGTGTGTCAGGAGGATGGATCCAGGCTCTTCTCGGTGTTGACCAGTGACAGGACAAGGGGAAATGGTTCCAAACTGGAATATAGAAAGTTCCATCTGAATGTAAGGAGGAACTTTTTCCCTGTGAGGGTGACAGATCACTGGAACAGGCTGCCCAGAGAGGTTGTGGAGTCTCCTTCTCTGGAGACATTCCAGACCAATCTGGACACGTTTCTGTGTGATCTAATCTAGGTGATCCTGCTTGGGCAGGGGGGTTGGACTAGATGATCTCTCAAGGTCCCTTCCAGCTCCTGACATTTTGTGATTAATGGGCAGGGGGAAATGGATAGATAGATAGATAGATAGAGTGAGTGAGTCAGTCTCAAAGAATTTCCCAAGGTAGACACATTGTTAATGCTCATCACTTTGGCAGCAGAGGAACCTCTTTGAATTTAACTGACTTGAGGGCATACAGTTGGTAGAGGTTGGCCATGCCCTGGAGCAGGTGTGGGAAGGTCCCTGCTCTCAACTGCTGCCACCTCCCTCTCTTGTGGTATTGAGTTCTTTATGGGTGTCTGCTGTCACTGAACGGAGGTTGAATATGGGTCCCCAAAGAGGAAGGTGACAGAGGCCAGCTGCTTTTAGGAAATTGTGCTTGAAGTCACTTCAGGAATTTCTTCTACTGTTTCCTGCTGTGTGGATTCTGGAGGGAGGAGTAGTCCTTTGCATGTCATGGAGCTCTCCTGTACCTCCTTCCTGTGCACACAGGAACAGATATCTCCTGTTTTAGTAAAAGAAAAGGATGGGTAAGAAATAAGGTCAGCTCTGATTTATACCTCAGTCAGTTCTATGGGGCTCTACACACAAGGTGTGCCCCAGGTAGCCTGTTAAAGCTATTTTTCAACAACCTAAGGCTAGAATTTCCCAAATCTTACAGCAAGATTCACTATTCCCTGTACTTGGTGGCAATACTGGCTCCAGGATGCGTCTCTGTCCTCCTTCCTCCGCCCCCGTGCCTCCATCGCCTGTCACACCGCAGCTCTTTGCCAGGCTGTGCCATAGACTCCACTAGAGTTTGGACTAGTCAGAGCCCTGTCCTGCCTTCACCATGGCAAAGCCACCAAAAAGTCATGCCGGCTCTCAGCAGATTGCGGTCAGGCCAGGAGGGTCGGTGAAGCGAGGTGTTTCTGCCAGGGAGTTGCCATCTGAGGGAGACTTTGCTGAACAGAGAAAATAACTGTGAATGCCCTTAGAAAGTGAGAGGGGCAGGGCGGAAAAGAAACATGAAACCCGAAATGAAAAATGTGAATTTAATTAATTGGAAATCAAAAGAGAGTAATGAGCTAATTTAAAAGGCTGCAACATAATCTGGAAGGGACTGAGGTGAATCCTAATGAGCCCGTACCTGCCGGCTGCCATCCCGGCGCTATTCAGGCTTTCCCAGGTCCGTATGGTTTTTAGGAACCAAAACAGGGGGATCTGGTTTAGGCAGCTCTGTTGCCTTGTTCAGCTGTGCCTTCAGGGTAACATAAAACCTGAAACAGCAAGTGTGACCCAAACCTTTTAAAATTGCAGCCATCAATAACAGTCTTGAGTACATGGAATTAATCGAGAATATGCATTGCAAAACCCAAGGAGTGACCTCCAACAGGTTGGGGAGCTGTCAGCTGGCCTGACCTTCTGCCCTTCCTAGTTCTAAACAGCTTTACTTCTCATTGAGGGGCGAGAAGCCCCTTGAGCAGCAGTGCCTGTGGGGAGCAGGACCAGCCCGTGGCACTCCCTGGTTTGGGAGGGCTGGAAGGGGGCTGGTTCAGGTATTTTCTGCCTCACAGCTCCAGCCATGCTGACCGGTGCCACCGCCGGCGCGCCCCAGCGGGGTGACTGCAGAAGGGAGAGAACCATCTTGCCTCCTTCCACATCATTGTGGCTGCGAATCAGGAGGATTTACCCATCTGTGTCTGTATGCTGAAGCACATCGAGCTCAGATTTTTCCGGGCATTTGGAGGATTATTTTAGGAGGAACACAGGTGCTTACACCCACTTCTTGGGGGAAGAAATAAAGAAAAGGCCGTGTTATTTGACATTTAAAATATCAACAGTAAAACTTGGAGGAGCGATTGCTGAAGTACAGCCCCAGATGGGCCTGGTAATTGCTCTTCTCAGATGGTGTGGGGCATTCATTCCTGTGAGCCT
>VXBZ01008400.1:123553-165926 GCA_013399135.1 Heliornis fulica | reverse complement strand
TGGCGGTCGGCGCTCCCCTTGTTGGGTTCAAGGGGAGCGCCGACCGCCATTTTGTCCTAGCCCTGTTCCCAGGGCTAGGACAAAATGGCGGCTCCTCGAAGGCTGCGCCAGCACAGCGCTAAACGCTTTGCTCCTGGTTTCCCAGGGGTAACCACACGTGCGAGGGATGGGCTCACTGCCTCCACGTGTGTTGGGTGCTGTGCAGCGGCTTCCCGAAGGCCACAGTGGGGTCTGAACCTGTGGGTCATCTGGTACAGGGGAGAGGGACCTGGGGGTCCTGATGGGCAGCAGGATGACCATGAGCCAGCGGTGTGCCTTTGTGGCTGGGAGGCCAGTGGCATCCTGGGGTGTATTAGAAGGGGGGTGGTTAGTAGGTCAAGAGAGGTCCTTCTCCCCTCTCGTCTGCCCTGGTGAGACCCCACCTGGAGTATTGTGTCCAGTTCTGGGGCCCTCATTTCCAGAAGGACATAGAACTGCTTGAGAGAGCCAAGCGCAGGGCCACCAAGATGATGGAGGGAGTGGAACATCTTCCTTCTGAGGACAGGCTGAGGGAGTTGGGTCTCTTCAGCTTGGAGAAGAGGAGACTGAGGGGTGACCTCTTTAATGTCTATAAATATGTAAAGGGAGAGTGTCAGGAGGATGGATCCAGGCTCTTCTTGGTGTTGGCCAGTGACAGAACAAGGGGAAGTGGGTCCAATCCAAAGCATAAGAAGTTTCATCTGAATATAAAGGGGAAGTTTTCACTGAGAGGGTGACAGATCACTGGAACAGGCTGCCCAGAGAGGATGTGGAGTCTCCTTCTCTGGAGACATTCAAGACCAATCTGGACACGTTCCTGTGTGATCTAATCTAGGTGGTCCTGCTCAGGCGGGGGGTTTGGACTAGATGATCTTTCAAGGTCCCTTCCAACTCCTAACGTGCCATCAAACTGTGTGATTCTGGGACTCTGCTCTCCATCGGTCAGCAACGTCTCTGTGGGTGAGGAGAGAGCAGAGCTGTGCTTTGAGATCCACAGTCTAACCCGTGTTAACCGAGGGTTTTTCACTTGCTGGTTCTGTTCGAAACCACCAGGCCAGGTCACTGCTGTGCACGGGAGCTACAAAAGGCAGGACGCTGCCCTTACTCCTTCCCTTTGGGGAAAAAAACCCTGCAAATTTACCTTGAAGGCTGCCAGATGCCATTCCAAGTGCTATGAAAGGAGTTTTTTGCTTCCTTATCTGAAGATTGCTGTGATCTTCCCGGGTTCATTAAGACATGAAAAGCCAATCTCAGAAAGCGCCTTCATGTTTCAGAGAGGCGGTGGCAGGAAGGGAGCCTTAGCGAGAAGCTGCACATACCTCGCATACGTAACGCTTTCCTGTCTATCAGAAGATCCTATCCCCGTCAGATAGCAGCAAGACATTCCTGGGGGTGGAGTGAGAGTGAATTTATCTTGGGAGCCAGCAGGATTTGGCTTTGCTAAGCTAGCTGGTTTGCTCAATTCAGGAATTTTCCATTCACCTCTATTATCCACCAGTAAATCCCAACAACTGTCATTAGGGCTATTTACCTTAACCAGTTAACAGTTTTCCTGCAGCTCACCTGTCCTGCTGGCTCTCTCCCGTGGTCCTGACGGCTCGCTTGAACGGCTTTCTCCAAAAATCCCTGCTTTGGAGGTAGGCTTTCAAAGGCTGTCGTGGAGGGGGCTGCTGCGGTCCTGGTCCTGGAGGAGGCTGCTGCAAGGTAGATGTGGTGTTAGACAGAGAAGTGCCGTTTGGTTTAGAGGAACGGGAGGCTGCCCTGCGTGGGGTTTATTGCTTTTTGATAGATTATTCATCGCTCTGGCATTCCTGCTGAGGGGAAGGCTCTGTGCTGAAACGCTGGGAGGAGAGAGTGGTGCGACACGAGGAGGTGGCGAAGGGCATCTCTCCACTTGCCTTTCCCTGTCCGGTTCCTCGGGTGCGAGAGCACTGTCCCCACGCTGGGGCAGCTGTGTGTGCTTCAGTTTAACTCAGATGGTGCAGTTTACCTGGCCTGATACTTGTGATCTCGTGTGCTGGTTGAGAGCGGAGCGCTGACTGTTAGCGGGGATGGGAAGTGCAGCTTCGTAGGGGTTTGTGGGCAGCTCAGCAACATTAGCTTGGAATAACAGCTTGAAAAAACAACCTTTTTTCACGTAAAGATATACATTAGCCAGCATCAAACATCGGTGGTTAGTTCTTGTGATCGCTAGTTAGAACATGCCAAAAATATAAGCCCTCTGTCACGGGTAGTCGTGAGAAGAATTATTCAGCCAACAATGTGGATTCAGTTCTGCTGAATCATCCCAACCCTTCTGTTTAAAACCAAAAAAAAAAAGGGAATACAGATTCTGGTCCATAATTCCTTATAATAGATTTGGCTACACGGGGGAAGGGATCCGAGCAGCGGTGCCGTGCTCCTGATCGTTTGCATTCTCCACCTCCCGCCCTTATTGCAGAATTAAATTGGTCTCTCGTTAAGATGGGAATGTTTGTTGCTACACCACCTGCTCTCCCCTGCGCCTACCTCATTTCAGTCCCTGTCGGGAGCCTCCGGAGCGGGTGCCAGCGGGGCGGGAGGGGTTGTGGGGAGGGAATTTCTTTACCTAGTACAACAGGTGCCTTTGTGAGCTCACCTTGGAGGCAGCCGAGGAGGAGCCGCTCTCGGCCTCATGCTCCGAGCTCTTGCTGAGAGAATAAATAAATCCACCCCACAAGGCACTGAAAGCCAAGAGGAAGCGATCGTTGAAAGCGCTTCGGGAAACCTGAGCGGGACGTAGGCTAGCAGGTATGGGTTTTGTGTAGGTGACATGGAGAGCAGTCCCAGCTGGACATCGCTTCCGGACCCAAAGTGTCTCTTCCCTGTGGATTTACTGGAAAACATTTGCAAGCCTTTGAAGAAATTTGTTTTTAAATGTAGTATAGGTGCATTTCAAGGAAAAAATACCTCTCCTCCTCCTGCAAGGGTTAAGCACGGTCAGAATCTGCGTTGGTCTCAAGTGCTGCATTTTTTGTTTGCCATAAGCCTATTAGAACTCTGTTTCCTAGCAATAACGTGTAATTTCCCCCCTATTTAAGTGAAAGAGATGTTGGGGTTTTAATCCTGTACGCTCCAGCTGTTGCTCAAGTTTCCAATTCAAATGCAAATAGCACCTGGTGCTGTTCGGATACCGTGTAATCTTTGATACAGATACTCCAGGAGCAGAGGAAAAAGAGAGAAGCAAGGTGGGGCTGACCCTGTTTATTCTGGAAAGCGAGAGCGTTACCATATGCTACTGGCAACCTGAACTGGAAATTTCTACCAGATTTGCTGCATCCAGCATGTACTCTTTTTTTTTGTGTGGGTTTTTTTTTTCGGGGACAAGCTGGTGGCTGAAGTGATTTATGATTCTTGGCCAGGTATGATTTTTCACCAGGAGAACAAAAAAGCTTCCAGAGAAGATAAAGCCGTAGTAGATGGGTCGTAAAGGAGAAGTGCTGATTTGGTTAGGAGTCTCCTGAAAGGAGTTTCTGCTTGGGATATTTTCTGTCTCTTCAAATCACTTATTATTGTCTAGATTTTCATCTGTAGTTTTAGGAATTTTTTTTTTTAATATTTTTTTTCCTTGTGCTGTTTTTTCTTTTTCCTTGTCAGGTAGATGTTAGGTTAAATGATTTGGAAAGTCAGAGCAATCAGCTACGCTGTTATGGACTCATAGACAAGAGGTACCGTATCACTCAGGATTAAAAGCAAAACAGCCCCAGATTCAGGTCAAAAAGCTTCCACTGTGGGAACTTCCATTTGCATAAATAGGTGTTATTTCACTTGCAGAGTTGTGAGTGTGTTCAAGCGAGACCTTACAGCCTTTCCTTGTGTTTTGTGTGGCTGTTTTACCCTGCACTGGAAATGGCACCTGAAGGATCTTTTTAGAGGGCTGTGACTTGATGCCATCATCTTCCTGCTAAAATCCCAGACTATCTACAGGGCAGAAGATGTGATTCAGACCTGCCTAAAAGAGAAAGTGAGTTTAAAAGAAGAGATTTAGAAACTTGTGGAAAATTCCAAGGAGAGGTCTGCAAGAAATCGGCATTACACTGGTCTCTGTGTATTTACAAGTAAGCCAGAAGCAGCAGAACATTGGTAAACGAGACTCTGCCTACAAGAATACTGGTTCTCCCTGGGAGAAAACTGGATATCAAGAGTAAACAATTGCTGCAGAGTTGGAGGACGGTGGTGATTCCAGTCCTGCTGTCAAGCACTGACGGATCTTTTCTTGCTTGACATTAATCTGGTTTGGCTGCTGCTTTTTCATCCTCAGCCTAAAACTGGAATCAGCCCAGGTTCCCTGGCTTTCAGCACATGCCTTTTGCACGTGGGGTGTTGGGAGCAGGTGCTTTGTAGGTGCTTCCCGTGAGAATCAAAGGCTCCCTGGAGAGGAGAAAACTCCACGGGAGCCGATTTGCTGGGTCGTACTTCTTCTCTCGTGACACCCCTTCCTCATCAGCTCCTTCAGGTGGGTGTGAACGACTGACACAGCACGGAGCCAAGGTTCAGCCTTGGATACTCAACCCGCTAACGGCAGCTCGCCGGCAAAATGATGGAAGAAATCTCCATAACGGTGGCGTACGATGCGCATGTTTTTAGCCAGCTGTACGACGAAGACTTTCTGGCCAATCTGGTGGCAGTCAGCAAGCCCAAATCTGTGGTAGGTGTTGCTCTTGCTCCCTTCCCAATAATGCTTAGGTTATACTCTTTCCAGTAGCTATCTCCCTCTGCTGAAAGCTCTCTGTGTCTCTCTCTATTGCTTTTTCAGAACTTTGCTTTCGTGCACCAACAAACTCAAAATAACAACCTATTTCAGAAGAGATAACGTTATGAAAATAATATTTTTGTGGGCTACTCAGTTTAGAAGAAGGTGATTCGCTCAATAGGATAATAGTTAAAGTGACATTTTGGAAGGAATATCAAAGTAATTGAAATAATAATTAAATGACTGAGCTTGCCTCGCCATGGAGTCGGCACTGAAGGGTGTCAACACGGCGCTGCATTTTAGCGTGTCGGTTAAAGGCTTGGGCCAGATACTCAGTGTGAACCTCTCACCACCCTCACTAAATCCAGGAGATTCTGCCCCAATGGAAACAGGGATTCAGCACTTCTACATGCTCATGGAAATGGGCTCTAGTGTCTGTAAAACATTTTTAGGTAACCTACCATTTTCTTTTATCATAAATAGTGCGTATGGTTATGTGAATGAGATGTACGGTGTGCTCATCTTCCTCCCTCGTGGAGATCCCAGCTCTTGCAGGGATGAGTTCTGACTATCAGGTTTGGTGCCCAGAGTTCACTTTTGGTCTCAAACTCCACAGATGAGCCATGTGAGATCCAGTCTGCCTAGAATTAAGGAAAAGGCATCTTTGAAAAATAAAAATGCACTCGCAGGTGTTGACCTGAACTTGAAAGCCGATGCAGGAAAACTTCCCGTCCGAACACAGACCAGGCTAATGATTTAGTGATCCAATTGAGCCTTTGTGTTGGCACATTTGGGTCTGTGTATGTGTTTGTAGCCAGGCAGTCCACTGAGCTGTGACAGAGGGAGGTGCTCTCTGAAGAGGAACAATATGCTTTGTTGCTTCCTGGTATTAAACCTGCCTGAGCCGTCTCCGCTGTGGTTTTCCTGCCTCTCCGTGCTCCGGAAGCCTCGGGTGCTTGAACTCACCTCCTGCATCTCCCTTAGGCCTCTGGATCTCAGCTGCAATTCTGCCCAGTCCCTTTCATGGTGATGCCTTTCCCAGCTAGAATTCACCCTGCCTGTTAGAGTGAGCTGATAAGTATAGAAATCCAGCCTGGTCAAACGGCGTCCTGGAATGTGACCTTGCTGGAGACTGGGCTCCAGACAGGCTTTAACTTACCCAGCACAGGAGGAGTTACATACTTTCCCACGCTGGATATTTTTAAATACATGGTACACCTGAAGTCATTGTCCAGCCACAGCCTTTCCTCTCTTACTGCTCGATTGCCTCAGCATTATTTATTATATTTATAATTTTAATTTATCAGCCTGGAGAAGAGGGTGTTCCGGGGAGACCTTAGAGTGGTCTTCCAGTACCTCAAGGGGGCCTACAAGAAAGATGGGGAGAGGCTGTTCAGTAGGGCCTGTTGTGACAGGACAAGGGGTGATGGTTTTAAAATAGAGGGAGGGAGATTTAGATTGGATATTAGAAAAAAGTTCTTTCCTGTGAGAGTGGTGGAGCACTGGAACAGGTTGCCCAGGGAGGTGGTGGGTGCCCCATCCCTGGAGACATTCAAGGCCAGGTTGGATGAGGCCCTGAGCAACGTGATCTAGTTGGGGGTGTCCCTGCTTCTTGCAGGGGGGTTGGACTAGATGACCTCTGGGGGTCCCTTCCAACTCTAATCATTCTATGATTCTAATTTATTTTGCTTGGATGCCCAGGGTAGTGTCCTGCAACACAGCTATAAGGTGCCAGGTGGCCAGGGAACAGGTACCTGCCTGCGGGCAGGGCATAGACCCTTCCCTGGGCACATGGTGGGGACAGCAGGCTCTCCTAGATGCCTCCTGGCCCCAGCTGCCTGTGTGCTCTGCAGCCAGCGCTGGTTCAGTGCCAGTCCTCGTGGTAACCAGCGCCTCACGGATGGCTTACTCTGGAATTCAGGTCTTCGAAAAGCACGGCCTGACCGCTCGGCGATGGCCTCTTCATTTTTGTATAGCTTTGGAGTAAAAGTAACAGGTGTTGTGTTACACTGCTCTGGATTCCAGATCAGTGTCCAGTGACCAGAGTGTGACTGGTGTCGAGAGCACCACCTTACAGCTCCGCCTGATCTTTGCCAATCTGAAAATGTGATGAAATAATGTGTGTGTGTGAGGTTAATCTGTATGAACTACCTACCTATGTCCTAGTAAACAGAGATACTTAAGTGGAGCAACTGTGGAAGGAAAAGTGCCATTATTATCGTTACTTATAAAATCTGAACGATTGGCTGCAGTGTATGTGCTCTTACCAACTCTTCCCCCTGAATCAGAGTATCGACCTGTCCCTGTGTGGTGTGTGCTAGCAAGAAATGTGCTTTTTGCCAGGTCTACATGGGAAACAACCATTCTTCTGAATGCTTTTGAAGGATATCAGCTAAGCGAGGGATGGTGCAAACAACCCGAGGAGGTTTAGGATGAAGCTCGACAGGATTATGATAGGATTTGACCGTACTAGTAAGGGACCAGACCTGATGACTCAGAAAGTTTCTCCCAGTTTTTGTTTAACAGTGGGACAAGCTGCCAGGTGGGATAAACTGGGGCAAATCCTGTTGACTCTGCACTTGTCATTGCACCAGGCCGCACAGAGGAATGTGCTGTAGAGGGGAGTAACGTTCTGCAGAAGGAATTTGCGGAGGTTGCGTTCGCTGGGAGGGGTCACGGTTCTACCACGGGTATTTCTGCAATCTGGGATTCATCCCTTTGCTCACAAACCCGAGGTTTTGTTTGTTCCTTAGAGGAGTTTCCAGCGCGCTGCTCTGGTCGCGGAGGCGAGTTAAAAACAGTGTTCCTTAAAGGCTTTCAGCCTATCCCACCGTTTGGATGCCAGGGTGGGGACGTTGTCATTCCAGAAACCTTGTAACTGGGAACTCATTATCCTTCCTGGGGTTGTGCAGTGGGTCAGGGCACACGGGAGCCTCTCCTGCTCAGAGGAGAGCGCGGCACGCTGCGGCATGGGGCGGCAGAGGGGTAGCACCGACACCAGAGCAGGCCCAGGTGAGAGCTGAGGTGGGTACCTGGTGCTTAAGGCCTGTCTGCAGAACCATCCAGTGCCTCACAGGTCATGAACTTTGTGAGGAAAGTCAGAGTTACCCGCTCTTCTCCAGGCCCTGTCAGTGCTAGTCATGGATTTCGATGGGAAATGAGATTTATTTATTATTGTTTTCTTGGTGGAAAGCACCGCAGTGTTTTTGTAGCGTTGCTTTGATGCACGTAGACAATTAAAGAGGATGTGGAAGATGGGAGATAAGGTTTGTTAGCTGTGCTCCGAGTAGCACTGCACGACAGCAGTCCCTCAGCACAGATCTTAATAAAACCAGCCCTGTTGCAGCGTGACCGTGACGCGTGGTTGATGCTGTGTGGTCTCGCCTGCAGGATTCCAGGCGATTGGCGTCGCACAGCCCTGCAGAGCAGCCTGCAAAGGTGGATTGCTGGGTAGTTTGTGCAGGAATCGAGGAGCTTTGCTGTCGGGAATTTCAGTTCTCAGCTTATCTGCAGAAAACTTGGACCCAAGGGGTTATAAAAATGGTATAATAAGTGGCATAATCCTCTTAATCCAGAGCTGAAGGATGTTCTTCTGGAAAGCTGCTCTGTACTCTAATTTGCCTGCCTGCCTTGTTGTGTTTAGCTCTCTGTTCAGGGGAATTAGCAGCCATTTCATAGCAATGGTTTGTGGTTATGCACCAACAGACTCTGCCCTAATTATTTCTGGGCTCTCCATTTCCCACGGAAGCCAGACGAGGAGTTCAAAGCGGATGAGTGAGCTGCAAAGTGGGTGGAAAAAGTGGGTGGCCCAGCAGGAGCACAGGGCATCGTGGTCAGAGTGAAGACTAACAGGCAGCTGGCTAAAAGTTGGGTTTGGGGGCTGATGCTGTTTCATATCTTCAAGCTGCATCCTGCAAAATCTTGAGTTTCAGGTCGTAACTCCGGAGAGTGAGCGAGCGGTGGCCACATGGGAAGGCAGACCTGCTGTTCAGAAGAACCTTGGCAAGGGTGGGCTGAGAGGAACCTCCTGAGGTTCAGCAAAGGCAAATGTGAAACCCTGGGGAGGAATAACTCCCTCGTCTGTGCAGGCTGGGGACCGTTGTCTTTTGTGATTTCAGGATGCAGCCGCTCTCTCTTTAACTCTTTTGATTTTTAAGTGTTGTGTTTTCCACTCACACTCGTCATCCTTCCCATTCCATTAGCTTTCCTGGAAATCAAATGAGCCATTGTTATATAGAATAGTAAAAATATTGTGAAATACCACCTGAATTTTTGTTCATAAAATGTCCACGTGTTTATTCTGCTCCAGGGGGGCAGCCCCACCATGTTACCTTCTTCCCCCAAGTCTTGTCAGAGTTTGAAATCGGTGAGGGAAACTGCTGGCATAAAGCCAGATGTTAAAGCCAGATGCTTAGATGTTTTATCAGACCGAGGTTTGCTTGCAAACTTACTTGAGAGTTGAGAGTGTAACTGAAGTATGTGAATAGTAGTTTGGCTGTGGTTTGTTCTCGGTAAGACTTTGGATGTGCAAACTAAACTCGTGGAAGTGAAATGGACCGTTCCTGGGATTCCCCACGGTTTAAAGCCTTGGAGTTCCAGCATCTTTGGGACAACTGGCACAGCCTCTGCAGTGACAGTGTGAACCCCCCATACATCTGGACAGACCCTTGCAGGCCATGAAGGAGGTGATTTCTCTGTGCAGTGTAAGCTCCCCATCCCTTGATGATGAAGCAGCTCTTTGATAGAATCACAGAATGTCAGGAGCTGGAAGAGACCTTGAACAACCATCCAGTACAACCCCCCTGCCTGAGCAGGACCACCTAGATTAGATCACACAGGAACGTGTCCAGATTGGTCTTGATTGTCTCCAGAGGAGACTCCACAACCTCTCTGGGCAGCCTGTCCCAGGGCTCCATCACCCTCACAGTGAAAAAGTTCCTCCTTACATTCAGATGGACTTTCTATGTTCCAATTAGGAACCATTTCCCCTTGTTCTGTCACTGGCAAACAAGTCTCAGAGTGCTTATTTAACCACCACGGATCTAGCCCTGAACATGGAACTCGTAAATGGTGAAGCAGTGTATGGTTTGAACTACAGTAATGTGTAGATGGCATACAATTTTATTCTTGTTTATGCTTATTTGACCTCTATCACTCACTTGTTATTAAGTGCAAAAGCTAATAATTGGTACTAAAATTACCAATTCAGTAATTGGTACTAAAATAGCGGAATACCTTGGGCTGTTTAATTTTCTGTATCGTCCCATTTGTTTTCTGCTGTCCTAAACCTTCAGTGTGCAGCACGTTGTTGCTGCTGCATCTTACTAACATGGAGCAGAAGCTGTCAGAGGTGAAGCTGTAGCCTTCGGTATCGGGGGCAGAAAGCCACCCCGGCCGCTTGGCAAGCAGAAGGGCATGGCAGCCAGCTGCCTGCCTCTGTGTGAGATGCCATCATCTGCTGGGGTGCACTCAGCTCTGGTCCTTGGTATTGCATCGATGCCCATCAGTGGAAGGGTTTTCCTGTTGGTTGGTTGCTCGGTGATGCCATCTGTGCCTGACAGTGTCACTGCACAGCCCGTGTTTGGCACCAAGGCTGAATGGCATGGAAGTGAGGGAGGTTGTAGACCCTGCCTGCTGTTAAGGCTCAGCAGATCTTCACTGTCCAGTTGTCTAAGCTTCATCTCGTTCATCCAGCTGTTGTGTTTTCTTGAAAATTAAAATCACTATGAAGTGCTCTTCTGGAAAAGCATCCAGCTCTTGTCTGAGTGTAACAGGAGGTGGGGAAGGTACTGATGTCCATGGTCGCCTGTTAACCTCACGCTGCTCAAAATATGTTTCTGACATCTTGCTTAGATGCATTCTGGTTTCCACTTCCCATCTCGGGTCTGCTGAGCCGCAGTTGAGCACTGCACACGTTTGGTCTGGAGCTGGCAGAGCCGTGGGGCTCTTCCAGCAATTTTCTGGTCATTCTGGTTCTTTCCTGCCCTTTCTATCCATGTATCCCCTGCAGGTTTTATTAACAGGACTGTATGTTTCACTTCCAGGATGTTTTATGGGTCCCAGAAGACACCCTTTAGGATGTCATTAACCAAAGATGAAAAATGTCGATGAATAATGATTCTTGTTGATGATGGCTTCTTGACCCATTTCCTAAGCTTTTTAATTCATGCTTTGTGGCTATCTGGTGCTCTTCTGGGGGTTTGGGGGTTTTAAGAAAATACATCTGTCATGTGATATGACTCCAGTGCTAGAGAAGACTGATTCAACTGTAAAGTTACCTTTATCAGTCAGACCTGTAGGTAAAGAATAAAATGGGATCTCCAGTTTATAAAATCACGTTGGTATGGAACCAGTTACACTCCTACTCCGGTCACCAGCTGAACCCTTAGCTCTGCAGCGTGTGTGTGTGGGTTTCTGGATGTCAGCTAACCGACCAAAGTCACCCAGATGGTTTGAGCTGTGGTTCCTAAACAGTGGCAAGACAGATGGCTTCTGGCCTCAGTGAATCTCTGCTGTGCTGAAGGATTTACCTACAGTGAACGTCAGTGGACCAGAGATCTTACCAGTTAGCTCTGCCAGTACTTCTGCTGGGCATAAGAGCCTGCAGCCTGGTTTCCGACAGAGCAGAGCGCTTTTCTGGACAATTCTGACTCATCTGAATCGTAATTGTTAGCAAGCTTTAATTATTAATGCATATGAAAAGTGCCTAGGAATCCTCTTGTTCTCAGTATGTTCTAGAATCAAGTTCAGCCAACAAAAGTCAAGAAATAATTTACAATTATTTTTTTCTTCTGCATTTAGTTTTAGTTGTTGTTTCCTTTGTTCCTAATCAATAACCTGTATTGTTTTCAGTTCATTTTCATGTTTGAAAGCATTTCTTCTTGCTGCCCTTGCATGGTCCTTGGATCAATAAGGAATTATTTAAGGGATGTCTCAGATAGGCATGTTACCAATGAGAGCATTGCCTGTGGTTAAACAGCCCGAACCGGCACTTTTCCCTATTTTGGGGCTTTCCCATTTTCTTCTTAAAAAGAATATGGGGAAAATCAACACAGGTTTTTCTGGGTACTTTAGAAACTCTTCTGTTTCCGTTGCTGTTAGAAGCCCATTTGGGAAAAGACATCTGCAATGGGTTTCTTGACATTATTGATTTGTTAAGTCTATTTTTTGTTGAGCGTGCTGGGTAGCAGCCTGAGCTGTTGCAATTAAGGAGAGCAGGTGATGAGTTTGTAAGGCCATTATTTCAACATTTGAATGCAGAAATGGTTAAATTAGAATAAATCAGCATTTATTCTTCCTCCCCACTGGTGAGGTCAGGTAAGATCGATACAACCACTTCAGTTCTCTTAGATACATAATAGTGAGATGAGAAAGTGAAGTGGGTCAAACGACAGATTTGAGGCTCCTAAACTCCAGGCCTTCAGCTTCCCCACCCCCCTTGGCTTTTCTTGCAGATTGCCACCTCGTGTAACCAGCACACCTTCATACAGCTGTACACACACCCAAAAGCTTTGTGTGCAGTTGTAGCACAGTGACACGTAACTATCAGTGTTCTGTCTGCCGCTCCATGGTCAGTGTGTTCATCAACTTGGAAGAGGGCTGAAGCTAGGTGGAAAGGCAGTCAAGCTCTTCATGGAAGCCTGATTTCTTAATTAATAGAAGATGGATGAGAAAGTTTGTGTAGGTGAGCGTGTTAAAAATACTCAGTCTTCATTCCCTGCAACAGTTTGCATTCTTTATGAACCCAGTTCTCAGAAGAAACTGGCATAAATTCACTGTTGAGGTTGGAAAGTTTATGTCAGTGGGTTTCACCGTGTTGAGTTAGTGCTTGCACTCACCAGTCTGTGCACATTTTGCCTTTTCTGCTTCCTCCTAGCTGTGTCAACATGAACCCACCCCAAAAAAAGCCTATGTTGCTGCTGAGTCCACTGGTCACTGACTTTTTAAAGCTGTGACCTTGTCTTTTGTGCTCAGAAAGATCTAGATGCTTTGATTTCGGAGCAGCACGTCAGCTGTGGCACGACAAAGCCCAGCATGTGCACAAAGTGTTGCAGTTGTGCTACAAAGTAGAGTCACCAAAGTGATGCCAAGATAATGTGTCATGGCGGTTGTTTGTCCTCTACCTTGAAGATCACAGAAGATGAGTGTGCAGGGGAGAAGCAGCACACAGAGACTGTCAAGACTCAGGTTGAACTTCTGTAGCAGGTCAGACCACGCTACTTTTGTCATCCCAAAGCAAGGGTCTCCTCCTTTCTATGGCAGGAGGTATAAGGAGCTCTGGAAGAAAATTAGGCTTGCAGCTTCTTTGCAGCAGGTACTGGAGGGTGAAAGCAGTGAGAGTGAGATGTAGCTGCTAATGTTAACTGGCTTCCTTGCCTGCAGAAAGTAGGTGTTCTCCCTTTGTAGGAGCCCTTTATCCTGTAGGGCTTGCTCTGCAGTGGAAGCAGCAGCTTGGCTTTCCAGATGAAGTTGGCAGCACAGCCGCGTTTCATCTCCTGCCTCCCGCCCCCCCTGCCTGATGCAACCTTCTTCCCTCTGAAAGTGCCCAAGGTGCTCTTGGGAGTTCCCTGCTCGCTGATAATGTAGAAGTCTCCCATTCCTGACAGGGTCTCAGTGAGATGAGAAGGATGAGCCCAGCTCTGCTTGTCACAGGGGCGGTGGCAGACTCGGCCCGTAGTGCCTGGTGGTGGTGGAGCCAGAGCTGCGGCGGTGCAAGGGCAGAAGGTTGAAGCCCAAACAGCAGCCCTGTGTACAGGTTTGCGACTCTACACCTGCTTGGGATCTCTTGGGGCTGGCATGCAGGTGACTGTGTGTTCCCATCCTCAGGGATGCTCTCCAGCAGCTCCTTACACCAACTTACCGGCTGAGCGACGCTTCGGAACTCTCCGGGCCTGCCCTTCCTGCAGCCACCTGCCAGCCCTGTGCTGAGGCGTTTGTTGGGACCACAGAGGCCAAAACGTGCAAACGTGGCAAAACCTGAAGCCTTGCAGAAGGCTCTGGGGAAGCCTGGGCAGGTGAAGGGTCGGGGCGGTGGCGGAGCAGGACAGGGATTAGCTGCTGCAGTAAAATGGTGAGCCAGCCTCTCTGGTCCCTCGGGCGTTGGACACCGTCCCACTTGTATTCTGAAAACGCTGATCATTTCACGTGCGTTATAAAGAGGTTGGGGGGTGTTTTAGGGTTTTAGCAGTTGTGTTTATGGAGCTGGGCCAGCAGAAAACAGGCTTTTGAGAAGAGGTGGTAAAAGTTGTGTTAGTGGCTGAAATACTGATAGAAGCACTTCATCTAACAGCAGGGACTGTGGAGCTTTGAAATGAAGTGTATAATGGCTCAGCTTTACCACCAGAGGTATGTGCTCATGCTAGTGGAGTAACACGCTGGAGTAGCGTTCTTAGGAACTGTGGGTTTGAAATCCTTGTAGAAGTGACGAAAGGTGGTTCAGCATCAAGGACTCAGCACACATCAGAGACACCTGGCTGTGATTTTTAACAGACTTGCAAATTTAAAGAGTGACAGCATTACAGTTGTCTTGCTACCGTGACAAAGAGCTGATTGTGAATAATATCAACGCGCCGAACGTGTGGCTGCTACGAGGTGCTTAACCGATGGATGTGGCTCACCGAGCGTCCGGGTCGGGATCTAGCAGCCACCCTCCATCTCAGAAGCAGATTCTTATAGCATCTTGTGTGACAGAAGATATGGCAGGGTAACTCAGTGGGGTCAGGCCAGATGGCTCCTTCTGTGCCACCAGATCTACTCAGCCGGGGGTTATTAGCTGGGAGCTGTGGACACTGCGCTGAGTGTGTTCATCGGGGCAAGACCGACAGCCTTGGTAACGCAGCATTTTGAAGCTGGTCCCTACCAGTTGCTAGCCTTGAGTCAGCAGCCTTCTGTAAGGGCCCTGGTGAGGGAGGTCTGTTACTTTCAGCATCCTGTACAGGTTGGGAAGTGAGCCCTAACACAGCTTAGCTACTACCTGTAGCTGGGAACAGGGTGATAAGTGATGGAAGAAAATCACTGGGGACTTCATCCTGAAGTTCTGTTGTCCTGGGGATGGTGGCAAGGACGTGCCTTCCCGCTTCCCTTCTGATGCTGTGATGTGCCAGGAAACACAAGCAAAGCTCATAGGCACGTCTGCATTGGAATGGAGGCTGTACCTCAGAATGGAGGAGAGCCAAGAGTCACCGAGGGTCCACCTGAAGCCTGTAGCAGTTCATGTAGCTATAAAGGTGTGTGTGTGAGGTGCAGAAACTCACTCTGAGCTGTTGGGCTGTGAGGTACACACCAAGGAGTAAAACCCTGTGGTGGAAAATCGGCTGCTGTTTGTGCTATGGCCAGTGTGCTCTGGCGTGCCCGTTCCCCCAGGTACACAACCCTCCCCTGCAGCATCGGGACACGCAGGCGGCTTCGACCGAGGCAGAGACCTCCTTCAGGTGTTCTTGAAGTTACATCAGATAATAAGTGTGTCCTGGGCACAGGTATTTTCCTGCTGGCCAGAGCCACTTCAGATGCACAGTGGGTGCGTGCCGATGAAGTGGATGTAGCCGTGTCCTTCCCGTGTGCCGCTCAGTGCTCAAGCCCTTGTCTGGAAGAGGAAGTCTGGGTGAGCTGCAGACATCAGCTGCATGAGTGCAAGACAACACTCCGTTTCCAAGCACTGCTTTGGAGCCACTCAGGGTGTCTCTTGCTAACCCGCAGTTGAAGTGGGTGAGAAGCTCTCTGTGTCTCGAAGAGACCATGAATCTCTGAATGCCGACAGCCAACGTGGGGATCAGCAGAGGAGTGTTTGAAGGATCTGTGCTACAAGGCAGAACGTGCTTCCCTGGAGCCTTTCCTCTTGTTGCTCAGTACAGATTCCCTGCAGACGTACACGCCGGTGCCTCGAGCCGCGGTCGGGGGAATCTGCATCCCGTCCCCGTCCCATGTTGCCGCTGGATTGCTGTACAGAGGCTTGCTGAGCTCTTTCAGCGGAGATCGCGGCGCTGCTAACGGAGACTAACTAAGCAGGTCTTGAAACAGCGGGGCTGGGGAAGGATGATGTGTTGTGCTGGGTTCATCAGGTTTAGAGGAGTGGAAATATGTTCTGGAGATTAGATCTGACAGAGGGATCTGGTGCTGGAAGTCATCCAGCGTCGTGGGCTGTGCCCGCTGCCTTTCTGAGTCCCAGTAGGTTTGAATCCCAGTACACTGTGCAGGTACTCTGTAAGTGTGCAGCCTTTCCCTTCTTTTTATAAACTCCCGTGGGTGTCTCAGTTGCAACTGGGAGATTTGGATACTGACTGATGTGGAAAAATGAAGTAAAGCTGCAGATTCTTAGCAAGGCTGGTTTCCTGTGCCTCCAGCTGGCTTTCAGGCTGGATCTGTGTCACCCTGAGGACTCTCTTCGGGAGGTTTTACACCGGCAGCAGGACACAAGGTGGCTTGCTGAAGGAAGGGACAGTTGGGTGTGGTGTGTGGGGCACGCTGCCTGGCCGACATAAAACCAGCATTTCTGTCACTTCTCCTTTTCCCCAAAGAGAAGTGGAGACAGTTTCAGGGGACATCTGTCTCCTTCCCACCAGTGTAGATGGTAAAATAGCATCTGACATTCGGGCCTTGAGCTGTGTGCAGCACGGGAGCTCGAGTGGAACAGCGGCGCTGTGACCCACCATCACCCACTGCGAGGTTTTGTGCGGCTTCACCCGCGTGTGAGCTGGCCCAAAGCCAGGCAGTGGCAAGGAGAAGGCTGGAGTCAGATGGGGTCTGAGATGCCTCACAAAACTGTGTTCATCAGGCTGCCCCAAAGCCCAGAGATAGGTGATTGATGGGAGTGGTGGGGTGCTCTCACGGAGGGGATGTCTGGGGCCTGGCTGTGGTGCTGTAGCTGGTGAAACACCAATGGGGCTGTTCCACTTGATATCAAAACCAGGCTGTTACCCGCGACACCGTCACCGCACGGTGACACAAGGGGAAAGGGGAGTTCTCCAAGCTGTGTTCCAGCTTGTGGATTTTCTTTGGGTCGCAGCAGAGTTTAATCCCTGCATTTTTCCTGCAGATGAATGCCACAGATTTCCTTCTCATTAGACTGCCCAGCCCAAAGAGAATCATGTGAGAAATCACAATTTGCCCCTTTTCCCCCCAGATTTCACACTTGTGGGTAGTACCTCGTCGGGGATGGAGTTGTTTGCACTGTATTGCACGAGAGCTAAATCCAACCTGCTTTAAAGTCCACTTCGAGAGACAAGTTGGTTGTATCAACATCTAACTGGGTGTTTTGCTCTTTCTTTTCCATCACTGTGTTCTGCCAAAGGAAAAATGAATTGTCTCCCTCTGAATCTTGTTCCCTGGGACAGATGTTGCAGGGTGGTACTTCATTCCTTTTGGCAGCTGCATTTTATGTAAAGGACAGTACAGTGATGTGCAAACCTGTACGGCACTGAGCGGGTTTCTGCCTATGCTTTTGTTACATTAAAGTCTTAATTTGGCCTAATTAAGTGCTTAATTAGAGCTGTATTAGCCTCCCTTGAACCTTATTTAGTTGTGTTTTAAATATGAAGTATTTACTGGAAGAAACTGATACAACTTTGAGTGTGAACTAAGGCGATGGAGTGATCTGAAGTTTGTTGTCACTAATCCTCTGTCTGAGGCTCTCTTCAAAGCTCACGGGCTTCATGTGACATGTTTCTGCTGAACCAAGCACTGTGTTGAAATTAACTTGCTTTTCATGTAGTTTTAAATCATAATGTGACTGAAATTTAAGTACACATGAGCTCTCTCGAGACATAGTGATGGATGGGATGGGTGGGATGGGATGGGGAGATGGATGGATGGATGGATGGATGGATGGATGGATGGATGGACGGCTGAAGGGAAGCTGGGCTGCAGCCAGTGTGTGTGGCGGTTGTCAGTGCTTGCCCAAAGCTGGCTCAGGGCCTCCCACAGCACACAGAGTAACCCTGTCCTGGGAAGGACGCAGCTCCCCACCTCTGTCTTGAAATACCAAATAAGTCCATCGACAGCAAAACAGAAAATTAAGTCACCTGCTTGGAAAAATGGGAAAGGAGAGCACTGTGCAATCTGTTAACGGGCTTTTTTCTTCTTTTCCTTCCACACTGAGGTGAGAACTAGAGAGGAAAAATTACTGCGAGTGCAGAGGTCACAGAAAATTGGTTATGCTGTTAGTGTGATGGGGCAATATATTCCTGGAGTGTTTGTGCAGTGCTAGATAGACAAAAGAAGTGGGAATGTGGGAAGAGACACCGCTCAGCCTGGCATTGTGGCGGTGCTGGAAATCAGAAATCAGGTAATAGGATTTTTCCATCTGGATCAGCCTCTGGCTGTCTTCAGTATGTTCAGGAAATGGCTTTACATCTCTGCTTCCATTTCCTTGGCTGTGGAATGACCACAATGATAACTACCTCCTCTGGGGGCTCGTGCTTCCTTAGAGCAACAAACCACTTCGGAGGAAGGAGTGGCGGGTGTGTGATCGATTCATCCCCCGAGGTCGGGCTGAACGGCCGCTGGGCAGGTAAAGGGGTTGCAGAAGAGCAGGGACAGGTCTCCTGGATGCTCAGCACACTACATGCATCTTCTGCAGCCCTGTCTGGACAGAGCAAAGTATCTTTGTTCCTCACTGGCACCTGTCACCTCAGTGCAGCGTGTCCCGCGCGTGTTTGGGTCACCGCTGGGTGTTCTCAGAAGGTCTTGGCCTGGTCAGTTCTCCTGTGTGGATGTTTCATTCTGATGCTCTGCAGGGCTCTTCTCTACTACAACTAGTTGTGACATGACTTTATGCTTGAACACAGTAAAATAAAATGAGTCGAGGAGGTAAGATACCGAGATAAACAGATGAGCAACGCTTGCAAACCATAAGAGTCTCCTAAATTTGATATCCATTGGCTCTAGCCAATATACCCCGTGGTGCTAAAGAAAGAAGAAATCAATATGGCAGAAGCTTTTACAGAAAATTTATGAACACACTTTGCTCAGGAGCAATCCCTGGCGCTGGCAGCCTGGTAGCACTGGGCACTCTTAGGGAAGGGCTTCCGAGGAGTCCCCTGCTGGATTCACAGACTGTTTTGGGGAATTCAATTGGGAAATATGGAAATGGGCTTTTAAATGGTTTGGTTTGGGTTTTTTTTTTTCATTTATCGGTGTGTACCCAGAAGAAAGTGCTGTAATAAATTATCCAACTCCTTGGAGTGATGTGGCTGATGAGACAATAACAGTGCAGCACAGTCCCTGCCAAAGGCACTCAGCAGCCCTGATGGAGTTTGTGGGATAAGTGTATTAGTATGTCCGGTCTTCTGATAGGAATTCTCTCCCCCCAAATCCCTAAAATAGCCTTTCACTGCCTTCAAGTGCTGTTTTCCAATCAGAACAAGGTTAAGAGAGGTTAACAAGAGGTTAAAGAGGGATATTATCCCTTGCACAGCCCTGAGGACCTATGTGCAGTCCTACTCACAGTGTGACTTACAATTAGAGAAAGTCAAGGAGAACGTAAGGTCTAGGTAAGAATGGTTTGTGGGAAGAGCTCCCAGGTGTTAAGAAGCGGCTGAGAACTGTCAGCAAGTGGGAACAGGGACTGGGAGCATGATGGAGAGTGGAGCTAAGCGAAGATGCTGACTCCCTCTGCCCTGCTCATTTTTGGTTTGGACACGAGTGTTCAGATGAGTTTCTGACGGTGATGGGACAGATGATCAAGTGCCGAACAGGCCCTGGGCAAGTTAAATCCTGCCTCATCTCCATGCAGAATATGAGGTGGAACCAGAGAAGTAAGAGGCTGCTCACAGGCAGCTTAAAATCTGAACATTTGGAAGATGAGCAAGGAGAGCAGGTGTGAAGCTGTGTTACCAAGCAGCAGCAGCAGCAGCCATCTCCCAGCTGCGGCACAGCGCTCGGGTCCCGGCGGGGCTTTATCTCCCATTTCCCTGGTTATAGGGGAGCCACGGGTTCTGTTCACAGTTTAAGCAAATCCCATGCTTCAGGGGAAAGATGCTGCTCCCTGCAAAGGTGAAGCCAGTGCTGGGTCGCTGCAGCAGTCGGTGGGGGCAGCTCCCAGCTCCCAGCCCTGGCAGGGGTGTCTACAGCACCGCTCGTGCCAGCACGCAGGGGTCCTCTGCATGGATTGTGATTGTGCAGCCTTCACCTTCGCTTTCCACTCATTTTTCCCTCCATATTTACACAAAATCATCTCCTCTTCCCTCAGACCACGGGATGCTGGCTGAAGTACTCATGCAGCTGTGTGGGTAGGAGGCTTCTCTCTGTATTAATCACAGAATCACAGAATGTCAGGAGCTGGAAGAGACCTCGAAAGACCATCCAGTCTAACACCCCTGCCTGAGAAGGATAATCTAGAGTAGATCACACAGGAACGTGTCCAGATTGGTCTGGAATGTCTCCAGAGAAGGAGACTCCACAACCTCTCTGGGCAGCCTGTCCCAGGGCTCTGTCACCCTCATGGTGAAAAAGTTCCTCCTTATATTAAGATGGAACTTTCTATGTTCCGGTTTGGAACCATTTCCCCTATTTCTGTCACTGGCCATCTCTGGGAAGAGCCTGGCTCCATCCTCCTGACACTCACCCTTCACATATTTATAAATGTTAATGAGGTCACCCCTCAGTCTCCTCTTCTCCAAGCTGAAGAGCCCCAGCTCCATCAGCCTGTCCTCATAAGGAAGATGTTCCACTCCCTTCATCATCTTGGTGGCCCTGTGCTGGGCTCTTTTAAGCAGTTCCATGTCCTTCTGGGACTGAGGGGCCCAGAACTGGACACAATACTTCAGGTGTGGTGTCACTGGGGCAGAGTAGAGGGGGAAGAGGACCTCTCTTGACCTCTAATATTAAGGCTTAGTTCTGGTGTGTACTTGAAAGGCTTTAATGAGAATCTCCATGAATCAGGACAATCTTTGGCCGCACAGATCATCCTCTAAGTGATGCCAGTGTTGCACCTTTCTGCCACAACATCTCCCCCATACTTGTCTGCATTTCCAGCTGGCTGCACACGGGAGCAGAAAACTCTTCGTCAGCACAGGACAGCTAGGTTTGGAGGGTGTCCTCCTGACACCCAGCCTTGATCTGCCTGAGTAAGATCCCAGTAAGCACCGTGGAAGGAGGGAGTAGATTTGGTTGGCTCCTTTTGAGAACAGCTCAGACAGAACAGGCATCTTCAGCGTTGCCCAGGTGAAACATAGCAGAGCACCTCGGATTTAATGGTTTTCATGGTGGTTTGTGCTCCTGGGAGTCGTCACAGTGAAGTTCTCTTGTTTGTTTGTCCAGTGTGCCGTGTCTTCGTGTTTACCCTTCTGTCTGTGCTTTCTCTAGGGGGTGGTTTAGATTTCTGGGGTTATTGTGGGTGTTAGTGCTCCTGTGCACTGGGCTTGGCAGGTGACAGGTACCACAGCTGCTACCTGTCCCTGCCAGAGGCCTCTGCAGCCGCACTGCGCACTTACTTCGTCCCTTCCTGTGCTGCAGAGGATGGAAATATTGGGCTAAAAACCAGTAAGGGAAAAACACCCCCAAAACTGTGAGTAAACACCGTTCTCTGCTCCCTGGCAGGAATTTTTTTGCCCTAAGGGGAGGTGACAGTGGCCTGTCCCTACACCAGGAGTCAGCCAGACACAAGCAGTACAGGCAAAGGGAACACGTGTATGCGTAGCGGGTTCAGGAGGAGTGTATGGATGTCACCAAGTGATGGGACATGGCGTTAGGGATCGCTCCAGCTGCCAGGAGGTGCTGCAGCCCTCTGCAGGGCTGGCTGCTGCTTCTTGTACGGTGGGGGCAGAGTCAGAGGGCTCTCAGAGGGCTCCAGGGAAAGATGGGCTCACCAGTATAGCACAGTGTACCCCAATACAAGGTGAAAGGAAAGCAGGGGTTCTCCAAGCTGTGTTAAAAAAAAAAACCCAGGGGCTTTTTGTGTACCTTGTTTTAAGTTGAAGCTGTGGCTTCCCAGAAATCAAGCTGCCTGGGACTGGACCTTCCTGCATGGTTGTTTACCAGATTTGCTTGTGATTCCGATGTAGTGGCCTCGCTGTTCCCTGCTGTGGCTGGAAGCGAGCGTTGCAGCATCTCCACCTTTGCCTGGGAGGAGTCTGATGCCAGGCTTCACGAGGGCATCGGTGGCAAGCTGTAATTTAGACATTAGTACTCTCTCAGCAATAAAAGCCATTACCCAGCTCTCCCCCAGGGATTTGTCTGGTCCTTCTGTATGAACACTCCTTTCTTCTCATCTCGCTTCCAACAATTTTCTCGCTAAGTCACTGCTCTGGTGAATCATACCTACCGAAGCATGATTTCCAATTCCTCCCATTCCTGTTGCTCAGGCTTTTTTCCTCCTTGTTACTCTACTTCACTCTTCTTTTCCTTTAAATATTTGAATAATTAGCAGCTGTAGGCACAGAAAGATCTCTGTCAATGTGAGCTGGATTTGTTTATTCGTCAGCGGCTTTCTGACACTTCCTTGGCTGCCTAGTTGCAAGGAGAGCTTTCAGCCAGCCTTCCCGGTGTTCCTGTCCTCTTTAAACACGTGTTTTCCAAATCTGTTCCACAGGTGCCAACAAAAAAGCTGAAGAAATATGAGAAAGAGTACCAAACAATGCGAGAGAGTCAGCTGCAGCAGGAGGATCCTATGGACAGATACAAGGTATGGGAGACGCTGGATGGGAACCCGGTGCATTGGCTGAATCCCGCGGGGAGCGACCGGTTCTGTGGGTTTAGCAGAGGTGCGTGTAGAGCGCTCACCTCTCTTGGGATATGCTGATGCAGGTCTTAGGGAATGTAAGTGGCAGGGGAAACTCATCCCTTTCTTGAACAAGCACTTTGAACACTTGGACCTGGTGGGTTTTTTTTCCCCAGGAATATTTCAGTCACAGTTTGTAACTCGCAAGTAGCCACATGTAATATTTTTCTTCTTTCAGTTTATATGTTTGTAGGTAACTCTCCTGCTGTTGCACTTTTACGGGAGACCTTCATGAGACGCAGAAACAAAGGGTGATTCTCAGCTGCAGACACAAAAAGGAGAGAATACACATTGTTCTAGCACAAGCTGTGTGCAGTGGCATCCACAGAGACTTTGGGAAGATGAACTCTTCCTTGGCTGATACAATCCTTGTTCACCTGTTTATGTTAAGTGTTAGTAGTTTTTTGTTAATATAATGCCTAGTTCAGCAGGACCCAGAGCTCTCCTGGGGCCCCAAGGTACTGCAGCAATAGAGTTAATAGTGATAAATATCCTGCTTTAAAGTGGCAGAGGAATAAAGGTTCAGTTTTTAATATGATAGCTTGATAGCTCACCAAAAAAAAAAAGAGTAGTTTTTAAATTTTGGATCAGCATTGCTTACTTTTCCAATGTATTTGCTTTTATTGTCAGTGCTACTTTTGCTGCCATCAAGCTTTCATGCCATGGAGGCTCTGCCTCCCCTGTAGTGTTCAGGTTCCATTTATTGCTTACCCTGGTTTGAAAATCCCAGTTGGTTTAGGTGAAGCTGCCAGAGACAAAGCACTTTACTGCCTGTTGCCCAGGTCAGCTGGGACCTGGCGTTGCTCACATACACTGTTTTCCTGCTGTTGTGCATTGTGCCTTAGTGCGTTCCCTAACGTTGCAGTTGGTACGGCATCTCCAACGAGCACGGAGTAGTAAATAATGCAACAGGTTGGTGTGGTCTGTGAATGTAAGTAAAGTGCAGCATGTTCAGAAAACCATGGCATGAAAATCCGTGGTCCCAGAGCATGCCATAATGCAGCAAGGTGGTTACAGGTAAAGACAAACTAAAACTGACTTTTTTTTTTTTTTTAAGCATTTACCTGTGAAAACCTGTGGTTTGAGTGCAGTTGTTTTGATGTCAGAGGGTGTAGGTTTTATTGTTTGTGAGAACTGGGACTGTTGTCACAGTCAGGAGATGGTAGTGTGTGGCTTGTTTAGGAAAAACCACGACTTGCTGCTGACCAACTGTTCTCCCCGTGGTTCGCTTACAGTACTGTGGAATTAAAATAATACTTAGAAAACCTCCTGGGCTTCGTTAAAGCTCTGAGGAAGCGTATTAACTAGTTAATCTTGGGTGGTGGAAGGTGAAGAACATTATCCCCCAGCTGCAAATGAGGATGTAGCAAGCGACTCTGTGGCCAATGTTTACACGAGTCACTGTCACACTCAAGATCACAGCCCAGGGTTTCGGGCATTCTGCAGCTGGTGGTGTCACGGAGAAACACCTGGAAGTTCTCACTGTTCCATGGTTGGGTTTATTCGTGGGTCAGGCTCAGGCTGGTGGGAATTCACATTTCAAGGGGGTTTCCAGAGGGCAGCAAGAAACCCAGACTGTGTTGATCCTGGCACGCAGGAAGTGGCGAGCCAGCTTCGCTTGTCCCGTAGGTGATGGCTGCAGCCCATGTGTTCAGATTGGCTTTTCATTTTAGCAGCATCAGTGCTCGGCTTTGTCCAGACGGGCCTGGTCTGGGAAGGAGCGAGGCAGCGCTGCTGGAAAGCCCAGGCTGGCTCCAAGCTCCCTCTGGCCTCGCCGGGGGACGTGCCCTGAAGCCTGATGTTGTCGTCGCTTCGGCAGCAACTCTTCCCAGAACAGCACAAGCTTTCGGTTTACTGCCCAGGAAGGGGGTGTTTTCTTAGGTGGGGTGGCTGGATGGAAATCCCTGGGGTGTGTTTATAGGTCAGGATCAGTCTGGTGACAGCTCTCAGTGGCAGCTGTCAGATGTTGTGTGTGCCGCTTGCTCCCGTTGGTATTGTCGGTAGAGATTTGTCAGCACCGCCGAGGCACTGGCGCTTCCCGGTTGCAGTGATGAAGGAGGTCTTGAGTAGGACACCTCCCTGTCCTCACCTGGCCCCTAGTGGAAGTGGCTTGATGGCCTGGTGAGAAGGTAGGAGACAGGCTGTGTGCAGTGCCACAGCGGAGCAGGCACAGGCGAGTCTGACTGTCCCTGGCCCCAGGGTGTTCTGGTGCCCAGGAAAGAGATGGTTCCTAGATGGTTCCTACCCGTGGGCAGCGGGGTTCACCCAGGCGGGATGCTCCTCCCATCCCACTCACCACAAGCCCTCAAGAGACTTCAGAAAAGGGCTGGGTTTGCAACATCTGGCCAGCTGTTCGTTTCTCTGGCAGGTTGAATTCACATGCTGCAATAAGCTGTGCTGCAGGAGCTCCTGCCCAGCTCCTACTTTACGTGCTGACTGTGATTTGACTTGGCAAAAGAACAGTATTAAAGAGTGCCATTACTTTTGATGTTTGCTGCCTTCTGTACTTACAAGTATTATTTAGGAAAAGTGTATTTTTTATGGACACCTTTTCACTTTTATTTTCCATTGCTTATAACAAATTATCGCTCACGTTTTTGTCAGATTTTTATATTTTTTTAAGAGCTGCAAAAGTAAATGTGTTCTGAATTGCTGTTTGTCACTGAATTTTGTTACTTTGGGGTTAAAATAAATTACCAATTGCCTACAGAAGCCAGGAACAGAAGTGAGTTGTGTGTGCAGAAAAAATATCTACGTAGTTCAGATCGGTATTTTTCTATAAGTTATGGGAAAAGATATGTTCAAGAGCACCTTATGTAATGGGGTTTTGGTTGACTTGATGAGAGATGGCCAGAGTTGGGCTTTGGGACTCTCTGACTTAAAATAAAGAGGATCTAACCACACGAAGAAGGGCTGGAGTTTTGCAAGACCCTGCTTGTGCACGCAGTGCTGAGAGGAGAAACACCTTTTCCTGCGTGGATCTTGTGCAACGGACAAGTTGTCAGTCAGAATAAACAGATCATTTGGTTATAAAAGCCTTTTGTGTGCTTGAAGTGGAAGCAAAAATAGTACACCGGTCATTTCTGTTCAGAGTCACGTTAACTGAACGGTGACAGCCGTGGGGACGATTGTCAGGTGTGTTTCACTGGTTGGTTGTGGTGTTTAAGGAGAAAGTGTGGCACTTTGGGGAACGCTTCTTCAGAGCCAAGAAACAGAGAACACCTCAGGAGCCTCCTTGGTGCTTCCCTGAGAGGTTTGCCTCGGTTGTTTGCTGCTGAAGCCTGTTGGGTCTCTGGATGGAGGTTCTTGGGGTTTTCCTTCAGAGCTCCTTGGCAATCAGGAGCCCTCTCCAAAGGGCTTACGAAGACGTCGGTTCGCTCGCATCCAAGGACAGTGGATTTTAAGCAGTGTTCTCCTTCCACCGCTGAGGTGGTTCATGCCCACGGATCTGGGGTCTGTTTGGGTGTTTGCTCCTCAGGAGTCCTGACACTGAATTGCTTAACAAGGTTTGTTACACCCCGCATGAGTGGCAGCACGGCGAGATGCATCATCGCCGCCGATCTTGCCAGGAGTTGCTCCTTGGCGCTGGCCGGAAGGGAGCGGAGGGTGGAGTTGAGCCTTTCAGGCTTCCTGTGCTGAGGCTTGCCTGCTGCCTTCAGATTTGCTGCCGCCAGCACCTGATGGAAGCTGGAGTACATCCTCTTTAAAACTCAGAACCAAAACCCCACTGAAAGCAGCAACTTTTTTGTTTGGGGTTGGTTTTTTTCCCCCCTTGTCTTTGTTGGTATTAAAAATTATTTTATATCCTGTTTTCACTGTCCTACACCCATGGTTGAAAGCAGTATGTGGTCTGTGACTTTACAGGAGGTAAGTTTATTTGTGTTTTTATGTATCAGCGGTGTTTGTCCCTTTTGGAAATGCAGTATCCTCCTTTTAAAAGCCAGTTGGAGTTCACCAGCTGCCTCTCGTAGCAGGAAGGAGGAATTTGGGAAGAAGGAATCTCTTAATTTACTGGCTGTAGAAACAGAGCAAGAGAAGGAGATTGTTGTCATAGTCAGTAAATTGCTAGTGGTGTGTAGAAGAGGCAGGAAACTCTCTGTTTACACCAGGGACAACTAGCAGGTCTGACTAGTTGGCTTATGCAGGGTTGCAAAATTCTGCCTGTTATGTGAGTCCCGCTGTAAGAAACCGGCTCCATCTGTTGAACTTTATGCCATTACAAATGGCAGTTTAGCAAACCCTGGAAATAGTTTGGAGCCATTGGAAATAAACAGCTGCGTAGGAAAAGTGCCGTTTGCTGTTCTTGTTACTGTGTAGCGTTGGGTTTTATTTAGATTTAGGCAGGTTCAGAGTTTCCTCCTAAGGAAGGAGAGGCAGTTTTTTGCTGCTAGATCTAGGGGGTGGGGCTGGAAGAGACAAACCATCTAATCGCACGTAGCGCCCTGTGCGGAGCAAGTGTAACGCCAGCCCTTTTAAGAGACTCTCAGCTGGAAATTAGAAGTATGGTGAACGAGGTAAAAAGGGCTCTTAGCTATTGACTGGATGCCCAAGGTAAGAGATCTTCTAACTTACTAAAAACATGCCATGTAAACTGTAGTGCAAGAGGAGGATAGCGCATTTCCAACCACGCAGCTTGCTCACCCACTCGTCTGCGAATGCAAAGCAGGAACTTCGAACTTCACGTTGTGCGGCTTGCTTTGCAGACACCGAGGCTTTTGGCTGGGGCATAGCAGAAATGTCAAAGCAAACTTCTTTTGGGGTCATTCTGTGGAAGAATTTAAGAATTTGCAGATTTCCCTTTCTAAGCAACGTCCCTGTGAGAAGGTATCGGTGCCGCAGCATCAGCTGGGGCTGCACCATCATGATGTGGTCCCAGCTTTGAGGGGAACTCGAGTCACTTTAACAGCTGCTCACTGGCGGAGCTGTGTCTGTAAAAATCACCGTTTCTGCGATGGTCTGAACAAAATACAGAAATGAAGACACAGCCCATTATTACTGTTATTATTACTGTTATTACTGACTGAAATTTGGTTTGGCACTTTATATGTTATCCTTACGGAAGGATTTTACTTTTAGAAGTTCCTAGTCTCAGAATACAGCGCAATTGAAACAAGAAAGATCCCTGAAGTTACACGTCCTGTAGCAGTCGTTACTTTAACTGTGTCAGAACAAAAGTATTCTGCTTGCAGAATACTTTTCTGAAACAAAAGAAGTTATTTAAAGTACAGTCATTTGGAAAGGAAACAAACTTACTTCCCTGTACAGGGCAGCGCATAATCTAATTGTACAAGGGGGTCACGTTAAGGAGAGAGTGTTTGCAGAGGTTCTGCTTCCTGCCATGGAGGAAGCTCCCACACAGAAGAGACCTTTTTTAGCATCCTCTCAGAGCCAGAGTTGTCCTTTTTTGTTTACAACAAGCAAGCAAAATCTTCCTGTGACAGAAATGAGAATTGCAGTTTCACGGTGGCGAGTTTGCAAAGAGGAAACGATCCGAGCGTAGCTGGTGAGCGAAGACAAGTGAGTAATGTGCCTATGCAAGGAAATCACTGAGCAACTCTTGGACCTTTTTTGCAGCCTTTAGTGATGAGATATATTCACTTTTACTGGTTTTCCCTGGGATATGTAACTTACCTTTCAAGCGAGCACAGCTCCTGTTTGGAATCTCAGCACGTTAGGTTGTTGATCCTCCACCAGTGAGCTTCCCTGTGAACTCAATATTTTTCCTTGAGTTGCCATAGTGCACAGGTTCGTTGGGGAAGGGCATTGTGTGACTGAAGGCCAGCACATTTCCTGCTCTCTTGAAATCTGTGTGAGGAAGACACCTCTATCTGTCCCTCCTGGCTGCGTTCTTCTGAAGATGAAGATGGGTGGTTGACGTGGACTCCTTGAAGCCGGCTGAGCCGCAGACTTCTCTTGGATGTGGTTCTGTTTCTCAGCCCTAGAAGAACAGTCACTGAAACTGATTTTTACAAGCCCTGTTCACCCCTCTCCCATGTACTTACCCTCTCTGTAGTCATGCCTGCCGGCGCGTGTGGGCCGGGAGTGCAGTACACCAACGGCCAGGGCCTGCAGTCTCCAAGCTCTGCGTTTCATGTTGCTGTCCATTGGCCACTGATCAGGCCGCGGGCCTGGGAGCGAGGTTCCCTCTCCACCTGGCGCTTCTCCTCAGCATGGACCCTGTAAAATGGGCACTCCTATCACTGGCACGAGTCACAGAGAGAGCACACAAATGGCTGTACAGGTGGAGTGAGCTGTGGGGAGTTTCCCCACCAAATGCCATTGTTCACCCGTTCCACATGTGAAGTTGGCACCGCATCATCTACAGAAGGGACTGTCTTTATGGATTCCTGCAGACAACAGTCTGTGAAATGGAGCAGGACAGCCTTCTGCTTTCAGCTGGAAACATTATTATGTGTATCTCTTCACTGCTGCTGGGTGGGATGATATCTGCCTAATTTATCTTTTGATGATGAGCAAACAGAAGCCGAGTACTTTTGTGGAGAGGACTGTGTTTACTTTTGACAGAGAAACCCGACGATCGGCGTGTCACTGATGCGACACAAACGTAACCGTCGGGATGTAAGTGGAATCGCTGCATTTGCGTTGCTGGCTTAATTCACTGTTGTTTCCCAGAGCAGCAGTCCTGTCTGAATGTGCACTCTTGCCTTCTCGGTGTTTTCCACACACAGTATAATTGCTTATTGCTCTTTAATATTGATAAGGATTAACTTCCTTTTCCGGTTGTTCCTTTCTTTCCGCAGAGGGAGAACCGCAGGCTCCAGGAAGCCAGCATGCGGCTGGAGCAGGAGAACGATGACCTTGCCCATGAGCTTGTAACAAGTAAAATTGCCTTACGGAACGACCTGGACCAGGTACTGGCAACAAAGATGGGCCCCGGCTCAGGCCTGGCGACGCCAAGCGTAGCAGCCCCGCTGTGCGCTCAGGCGAACGCGACGTTACAGTTATTTGTGCCTTTATTTTCCTGATGACCTCACACATGGTTGCAGCCAGAAAGCTGGATTTGAACACATGTGTAGGCATTCCCAGAGGGGGTCTTGCCAACCCCAACTGTCCCCAACCCTCCAGAGTTGCGGATTGATCAGGAAATGTAAGCCGTAACCTTTGGGCAGATAGCAAACATTTACTTGGGAAAGGTATCGCGCACTCCTCGAAAGACTCATTTCAAGGGAAGTTGCCTTGCACGTCTGCCCCTCACAGGGATGTTTTTCCCAGGACAGCCAACAGAATTCAGGGATGCTCAAGTGGTGTGGCACCAGAAATTAGGAGGGCTCCTAGGTGTCTGTTGAGAACTGCTTTTGTTTCCAGTGCAGGCTGGAATGTGGAAGAATTCAGCCTGTTATCTCAGAGCCTGACAGAACTACGTGTTCAGCCCTCCTCTGCCTGGAGTGGTGATAGACTCTGTAACAGCTATTACTAAGGCACTGACAGAGGGGCCACACTGCACTGCACCTCGTGCTTAGTGCCTTGCTCAGTGAGGGCTGTAGTGCCTTTGAAAACATACAGCCTTTTCCTGCGAGGGCCTTGCCGTTTGATTTCCCATTTGGCTTTATCGAACCTGGGCACTGTAAACATCGTTGCCCGCAGTGGTGCAGTCGGCATTTCTGCCTAGTCAGGTCCTTGACAGTTGGGTTCTGCTGCCATGCACCCGTGTGATTCCAATACCCTGAGCTGTCTTGGCGAGTGAGCGCAGAGCTGCGCTTGGTGTGGGGCAGTGTCGCGCCAAGGCCGAAAGCAGCGCGTCGAGCGCTCCGCCAGCCGCTGCCCCTGCGTGTGTTTTCTCAGGCATGTGCCTTTGTCAGCCCAGATCCTTGCCCTGGTGCATTTTAGACACCTTTGGTAGGCAAGAGTTGCTCTGTGAAGCTTCCCCCACCCCACCTGAGCTGGCTGGCGCTGAAGGGAAAGCTTTGTGCTGCTGTGCATGGACAGGTGATCCTGAACGCCGCTGCTTGGAGAGCCTGCAGTGAGCACATGAAAGGAGGGAAGACTTGTAGTTCCTGCAAGATGTGTCTTAAACAGGTCTGTCAAAAACATCCTTGTCACCCCCAAGTCCCTTTGTTCTGAGATGTCAATCCCGTGGGTTTTCTGTTCCTCCACTGCTCGTTTCCCTTTCTCCCATACAGCCATGTGCACACTAAGCAATGCAGGAATCCTCAGTCCCTTGATTAGGACCTGGGGCAGCCACTGACGCCCTCATTAGCAGCTATTAATGCTGGGGTGGGCGGATAAGCTAACACCACCAGCAGAGGTAGGAAAACGAACTGCAACTCGGAGATAAGTTCTGTAGTTACTGCTGTTTACAATGCCACTTCCCCTCCGTTATTTTTGGCAAACTAAGTGTTCTTTGACCACAGCCCTGGCCTGTGGTACCTCGGGTTGTCAGACAAGAGGAGCGGTGTGATGCAGTGTTTATCTCCCAGCTGGGGACATCAGAATATATCTGGAAATAAGGACATTTCTCCCCGGTGATAGGGGAGGGTGGTGATCACAAACCCAAAGCACTCCCAGTATGTTTCACTGTAAGTTTGGCCCTAGAAAGAAAGGAGAAAATTCACTACACACAGAGTATCGAGTTTCTCTGGGTAATACTTGCACTGATAAACAAACTGTTTTATCTGGTGGTCCTCTGTGTCTCCTTTATGCTGGTCTCTGCCTGTGCAAACACCTGACTTGTTCTACAATATCTGGTTTACCTGCTTACAGAAGGTAATGAGAAACGGTATGAGTTATCTGGAGTTACACAGGAGCTAAATCATGTGGCTCTTGCTTAGGTTTACACTGTTCCCAGCAAAAACACATCATTCACTGTGAGGTGTGTGTGAGGACGTACTGCCTGTGCTTCCTTGCCACCTGGGCACAGGTAACATTTGGCAAAAGGATCCTTCTGCACAGTTGCTGAAGCACAGTGAAATAACTTGGCAAATAGCTACGTCAGAAGGGAATTTAATTTCAAAAATGATCAGGTGAGCCATTGAGGGCAGGAAGAGCAGTGCAGGCACATCTGTGATGTTTGAGGTGTCTATATCAGTCCATTTGCATAAGGCTGATTAACAGCGGCATTTCTCGTTGTAGGCTGAAGACAAAGCAGATGTTCTGAACAAGGAGCTTCTCCTGACCAAACAGAAGCTAGTGGAGACTGAGGAAGAGAAGCGGAAGCAGGAAGAGGAGACTGCCCAGGTAAGGCACCCTCCAGCCGCTCCCATTCAGCAAGCAAGAAAGAACTAATGCCTTGCAGTTGTGGAAGGGATCTTGTCTTCAAAAATGCAGTTGCTATTCAAAACATTTACAAAGCCAGGTTAATTATTTTTTAAAGTACATTTTCAGTGTTTTCCTGAGCTCTGAACATTCAGTTTTCCATACCTTATCCTCTCCCCGGCATCATCATAAGCATTTTTACTGGTGGTGGGCAATTGTGAATAAGGAGATATGATCTCAAACACCAGTACAAGGAGCTGGAGGAGTCATTGCATAGAGGAGGCCATTCTGGAGTCAGCTGCTGCTTTGCTGCAGTAAAGCTGAATGCTCCTGAACCTGGAACCAGCAGCAGAACAGAGTTGAGGGTTGGGAGAATTTTGCTGACTAGACCTGGCTTCAGGCTCTTGTGCAAAATGTGCAATCCCATTTTTTTAACCCTGCATTTGTAACGTGCTGAGCACTGACACACCCGAAAGGACATTTCAGAGTGACACCTGGTTGTTATTTTTGCCATTTGACAAAGGTGATTACAACAATCACAGAATCACAGAATATTAGGAGCTGGAAGAGACCTCGAAAGATCACTCAGTCCAACCCCCCTGCCCGAGCAGGATCACCTAGATTAGATCACACAGGAACGTGTCCAGATTGGTCTGGAATGTCTCCAGAGAAGGAGACTCCACCACCTCTCTGGGCAGCCTGTCCCAGTGATCTGTCACCCTCACAGGGAAAGGCAATCAAACGGTAACGCCGCGTGTGTCTCTGCAATGGGGGCTGATGGGTTCTCTGTTTTCCTACTGCAGAGGCTCTCAAAACGTAGTGGTTTTATGGTAGGGCCGTGAGTTAGCTGCATTGAAACACAGCAACACACACTAAGATGGATATTTTTCCTCCTGTGAAGGAGATGTGATAGTGCTGAGAGTCCTCTTCCTGTCCCATCTCCAGAAAACCAAACTATCTGTCCCTACCTGCTCTGACAGTGTGCAGACAAGTACAGTCTGTAAAACCCACTGGAGAGCAAGGCTGTGGGTCACGCTGTACTGTACCACCGTGTAACACAGAGAAAGAGGATTGGTCTAGGGGAGAATTTTGGGGTATAACTGAATATAGTAAGGGTTTGTGTATCGAGCAAATGAAACCTTGTCTGAAGAATTGCAGTGTGGTGAGAAGCAGCTGAGGACTTTTGTAAACACAGCAAGACTTTGAGAAAACAGTCTGATGAAGCATTTTGAGAACTTATGGTGTACTGTGTAACTTCTCTCCTTCGATTCCTAGCTGAAGGAAGTCTTCAGGAAGCAGCTAGAGAAGGCAGAATCTGAGATAAAGAAAACCACAGCCATTATTGCGGAGTATAAACAGGTACTGTCCTAGAGATGCTTTTTTGCATGTATTTGTCAGCTTCTTTCATTCCAAGTTGCAGATCTCATCCTTGAAATAAGATGTGTGACGTTTCAGGCTTTCAGACCACCAGTGGTGTGATTTGTCATAAATCTACTTTCAGTTTCCCTAGTAGTCTCCTAACTAAGGGGCTTGAGAATAACCTGTCCTTAGGGCAGCTTCATTTCTGTAGGGTAAATGCCTCTTTGCTCTGTGACATAGCACAGTGTGAACATGATAAAACTATTACTCCCTGAAATGGTCTCTGTGTTTGGGTTCTGTACTGAATTATTGCCTTTTCGGTCTCAGCAGCAGTGGATTTGTCAGGGACAATGCGTGTAACTTAGCGAGGCAGAATTTAAGAAATGTTGGCCAAACAAAAAACATAGTTCAAAGCACAGGTTGTATTTTTAGTAAACTAAACTTCAGCTAAGAGACTGCTTTCTCTGCTCCAGATTTGTTCCCAGCTGAGTACCAGGCTGGAAAAACAACAAGCGGCCAGTAAAGATGAACTGGAAGTTGTGAAGGTGAGAAGGAAACACCCCACATGTTGAGGCAGCCAGCGCACGCGTCCCTGAGCATCGGGGGTAGGGCACAGAGTGGGGATTGGTGTTTAATGGTGGTGTCGGCCCAGCTGCACGGGCAGCCCCTGGGCACCTTCCATCTGATGTGAACAATCACAGAATCATGGGATATCAGGAGCTGGGAGAGACCTTGAAAGATCACCCAGTCCAACCCCCCTGCCCGAGCAGGATCATCTAGAGTAGATCACACAGGAACGTGTCAAGATTGGTCTTGAATGTCTCCAGAGAAGGAGACTAAACAATGAAATGGTTTGTTTCATTACAGCTGGTTTAAGTAACTGGTGCAGCTTGGGCCATCCCCAGTTTCCACAGCAGTTCCTCTCCCTTCTCTAAGCCCCCTGGGTAGGAACATCTGCACTAGATGTAAATGTTTCCTGTGGGTAATAATTCTACCCCTCTGCTTTGTCGCTACTGAGTAGGCAGCATTGCTTTCCCTCTCCTGTAGCTTCTAGATGTTTCTTCAGTACTCAGGCTGAACCTGATTTGTTTCTTTTTAGTGACAGTGTTATCGATAAAGTAATTCTAGGACCGATGTCCCAGTACCGTGCTGAAACAGTGCAATTTCCCGTTGCAGTCTGTGCAAGCCAGGCCAGGCGTGCTGCATCTTCAGCCATGAGTAACTGGCTCACCTCTCAGCCAGCACGAGAACCTCCCTGCTGTGTGTCAGGGCAGTACTGGCCCTTACAATCTGCCCTTTCTTCTGGAAGTAGAGAAATGCTGCCTTTAAAAGCCGTCCTTAAAGTATCAGAATCTGTTATTAATTTGGTCAAGTGCTTTTCTGGAAGACAACAAGTCCCTAGAGTGTAATTTACTCTTCTGAATTGTGCTGACATAAATACTGCAAAATACAGCAAAGCTTTGGTGTAGTGAGAGGGCTTGGGTAATTCTGGTCTAGGAGCGATGGCTCAGTGCTTTGAAAGAGCACGTCACGTAGATGTTAGGAATTTTTATACTGGTTAATATACCCTGGTAATTGTTCATTAACTTCTCAAACTCCCCTCATGTCACCTAAGAAGCCTGAAGTACCAAATAGCTCGGGATTACTGACTGACAGGCTGTCTGGCATAAAAAAAGGCTCTTCAGGAGGCAGAGCAGCACCTGTAACATGGATTAAAAACGAGCTTTCTGGGTATTTCAGGGTAAAGTGATGGCCTGCAAACACTGCAGTGAGATTTTCAGTAAGGAGGGGGCACTGAAGCTGCCTGCTGTAAGCACGGATAATAAAGGCATAGAAACAGATGATGAGAAGGACGCACTGAAGAAGCAGCTGAGAGAGATGGAGCTGGAACTTGCACAGACCAAACTGCAGCTTGTGGAAGCCAAGTGCAAAATTCAGGTACGTGGAATCCAAGTCCCGCAGGGCACCTCCCTTAACCTCGCTGTGCTCAGTCCAAAATAGTTCCAGAGATGCCTTTTTGTTAATGAGTTGGGTTTTGATCAATTCTGGCTATTCTGCTTTCTCAGGAGCTGGAGCACCAGAGAGGAGCCCTTATGAATGAAATCCAAGCTGCCAAAAACTCTTGGTTTAGCAAAACCCTGAACTCTATCAAAACGGCCACAGGCACCCAGCCACCGCAGCAGCCTCAGCCTCCCCTGCCACCCAGAGAGGCCAGTACATAGTTCCAGCCAGAGCCGGTACCAGAGCACAAAGAACACCACACCTGAAACCCTGGAGGATCCTTCCAGTGGTCTCTCCTCTTGGGGAAAGGACAAAAGGCAGGAGCGCAGGCTTGAAGTGAAATTCTTCGGTGTTTTTCATTCATTCTGGTGTGACCCTTTTGAAAGGGGAGCAAATAATTTCCGTTTTAAGTTGAATTCTTACTTCCCAAACTGCCTTGCTGAAAGCCACGTTCTGAGACCGTCATACTTTTACACTTTATTTTATATGACTAGACGTTAAATAAATACTTCAAAACTAGGTCTTTAATACATGACTAATTATTCAGAATTATTTTTATCTTGCATAGAAGAGGTTTTTTTTTCTTCTGGAGGAAGAGAGAGAATGGAAAATGTAAAGTACTGAAGCGTAATCTCTTCCTAGAAAGCACAGTGTGATCAGTACTAGTGTGTGTGCGGGGGTCTAGGATAACTTAGGCCCTGGGACCACCTCGGAAGTTAATCGCCGCGACCGCGTCCTGCAGAGAAGCACTTTTTGTAAAGCCTAGGCCGTAGCAAAGGTATTCTTGTGCTCTCTCAGCACAATTGTTTATGAGCTTCCCTGATTAATTTCTTAGTTTGGATTGGTTTTTTTCCTCCAGAAATGCAAGTAGCGCGGTTCTTTGTAGCACTGTTGTTTAAAGGTGATTTACAGCTGAACTGGAATTTAACGTGAAGTTACCTAGTTCCTTGTTTTAATTCACATTTATATTAAAAGGATGCCAGGAAATAATTTCTGCCACTGGGATAAAGGGAAAAAACGACCTTTATTTGATGGTTTTGATGAGAAGCAGAGTGAAGACCTTGCATAGTTTTGACCTTCTGTGAATCCTGTGCAATAAAGGGTAGGTTTTATGAATAACTTTAATGAAAGCCTTTCCCTGGGTCTAGATTCAAGTTCTGAAATCGACATAGAAATGGGGTATCAAATAAAAAACCCCAAAGGCTCGTGCTTGCACTGATGAATAAAACATCACAGAAGCAAGATCTGATTGCTAGAAGTATTTGGTTAGGGAATGCTACGTTGGTATTACTTATTTTTATAAAAAACATTTTCAAGTGGAACACAGAACCTGGAGTTTCCCTGTGGGGTAGACTTCTCTGGTGATTCCCAAACCTGTCTGGTTGTTTTATATCCTTTAAGGTAAGAAAATTCAAAAGCATTTGTTTTGACTGAACATAAAGTGTTTATAGAAATACTTATTTCATGGAAAATTAAACTATTGCTTGAACTGATGGAATATTTTTTTAATTATACCTGTCATGTCTAAAGGTAGTCTTGCAGGTAAATATTATTGCTGGACTAATGGTTGTGTATTAATTCATTGTTCCATTTACAAAATTGTTCCAGGGACATTAGCTCCATTTTTATCTTTTCCCCTTTTTTTTTAATTCTAAGGAATGCCATATCTTGTCAGTTTTGTACAATAAAATTTAATGATACCCATCTTGTGCTTTGTTGTCAAGCATAATTGTGAATTATTTTAAACAGGGTAGTACAAATTTAATGTTGCCTGTGCCAGAGGAATGATTCTGGAAAGCAGTCATCTGTTTGAAGTAGAGATCAAAATGTAATCACTATCCTGACACAACTATCCTGAAACAAAGGTCTGTCTCTCTTCTAAGAGTAAGGAGTGTAAGAATGTTAGTATTTTAAAATGTACCTGCAAGAACAGTGATTATCTGGAAATACTAATACAGTGAAGAAAGAAAGGGGAAAAAGCAGAAGGAAATTCTTTTGCAAATCCTTAGATCTTTCTGCTTGGTCACTTTCTTGCTAACAATATTTGCATAGATGTTTCCATTCTGGCCAAACCTAGCACTTGTCATCCACTTACAAGGACATCTGCACACTTAAAACAAACTGCACTTGAGCTGACATCAAACAATGCATCCAACTGTTCAGTTTGAGAGCACTGTGCTGGTGAGGGACACTGATGGTTTCACAAGTGTCCAAACTTGGCACTTCATCTATCTTAAATCCTACTTAGAAGTGGGTTTAAGACCTCGACTGGAAAATGTAGTAGTAACAATAAAACACTGGTTAAGACTGTGATTCCCTGAGCAGCCCAGTTAAAGTAGCAGCTTGGTGCTGCTGGAAGATCTCACCCCATCAGCTCCCTGTTGTACAGTCATGTCCCTGTCCTTCTACAGCACTTGCTGGAGAGGATAACAAACAGAAGAAGGTGGGTGGATTTTCCCCCCTCCTGATTAGTGCTTTGCCAAGTTAATGAGCTCATCAAAGGGTCCAGTGAGCGCAAGTGGGAGTGGGACTTGGCCAGTTCATCCAAAAAGTACTGCTCAATAAGCTCGCTGTGTTTCATGGAACTAGCTTTGACACATCATCATTCTCAGTGTAGGAGCTCTTTGACTTTGGAGGTTGAGTTTCTGTGAGGAAAACATGTTTGCTACCTCCTGGCTGTGGTGATTTGGAAACCTTGCAGGATGGAAGCTGGCTTACATCAGCAAAAACAGTTTCAGAGGGCAGTGGCGGCATTACCGCTCCGGGCAGTGCCGTCAAGGCAGCACATCATTTTCTCCTTCCATCTGTAGATCCCAGGCAGCATTCTTGGAAGAGTAAGATTTATGTGGAAACTGTCTTCTCAAAATCACTGAAAGAATAAAAAAATAGCTCTGTGGCAGTATGAGTTCTATTCAGAAATAAGGAAAGGAGCGAGACCACAGGAGTACCCAAGGCCAGCTAGAATTCTCCCTGCTGACCGTACGCACTGTTGGGAACTTTACCTTCCTGAGAAACCCAGTCTGGGGTTTAGTTACCCCTTTCAGCAGTGTGTGACAGAGCTATGTGCACATCTCCCAAATCAACTGATCTGTCAGGGATAGCTGGCTCTTTGTTTAGCTTTTCAGCAGGAAACATCATCAAAGCCTCACTAAAACTTACTTTCCTGTGGTGCTGGAACAGCTAACATAGCTCGTTAAGTCTGGAGTGATTAATATTTATTCCTGGGTCTGTGAAACTACATGTCCACATTAAACTTCTATTAAAGGTGATTTCCATTTTATAAATGTATAAGTGGAACCAAATCTCAATTTTTAATTTTCCCAAGAATGCATAGGTCTGAAATAAAGCCTTTACTTTGATTAGGGACAAATCTCCAAAGAATATTTTTAGTACAACTGTTTTATCTCGTTGGATTCTAATCTGTTCCTGAGGTGCCCAATTAGAGGGGGAAAGAAAAAAAAAAAAGAAGTACTTTTTTTTACACTTTAAAAAGACATTGTTTTTACTTTGACTGGTACCACTTTACAGGATAAATGAAGCAAGGCTGATTTTGTTACATCATACATCTGTGAACTGGTCTTGTATTACTTTTTGTGAATCACACTGAATGTTCTAAAGTAATATGACTTATTTTGCTTAGTTCAACAAATTCTAAATGTATCCAGAGAGAATTAAACCAAGTAAATAGAAAATAGAGTGTGTGGTGTTAATCCCAGAAACTGCATAATCCCTGAGGTCCACATGCATTAATGCTTAGGGAAACCGGTCTCCAGAAAGGTCGTTGGTACTTCCACGTGACTATCCCTGTCCTGCCTGTTAATTAGTTCATTCTCTAATTTGCTACAGCTAAGGTACATCCCTGCAGCTAGGTTAAACTGCTTACATAGGTGTGAGCAAGTTTGGGTTTTTTCCCATTGTTAGGCATTTTAAAGGACTTCTCTTGGTTGGCCCTTGAAGGTTCTTGTAAGATAGAGGGGTGCTTTCATCCGTGCCCTTGTGTTAGAAACACCTCAGAATAAACACAGCCATTTACAATGGGAGTGGGAGATAAAAAGCCTTGACAAAGCATGAAGTGTCCCATTGACTTCAGTCATAATGTCACTTACTATGGCAAATTAGGACCAAATAGAAATCTGAATTTACTGGCACTGAAGTATCAAACCTTGGAAGCTACTCAAGTCATACTTTCTCCACAGGATAAAGGTAGGGCTGTTCCCTTCCTTCTATTAAGTAGTTGCAGTGACGTCCATGAAACTACTTAACATGTGGGAGACCTTTACCTCTTTCTTTGATTTACTGTTAGACTCAGGGATAGCTGGCACACTTCTGCATAATCTAATAAGCCTAAATACCTTGGGCATTGAAAACAGACTCTTATTTTACAATGCTGGTTTTCTCCCAGCTGCTAGAGAGAAAACCTGCATGGATGTTACTGTCTGAATGTGAAGAATGGAGCAGAGATTTTTCTCTTGAGTTGGAGGGGGTGTTCTGGCTCTCACAGCTGAACCCCGTGGAACGGGCTGTCATACAGGCAGCTGGCTGCACACGTGTGTGCATGCCCGGGGCTGGGAGTGTACACAACACCAGGCATCGCGTTGTTCTTGCTACAAAGGCTCGAACTATGTTGGTTTTCAGTCTGTTATGCTCATACCTTACTGGGAGCTGTCCCACTACCTCCTTCCAAGTAGTAATACTAAGGGGAGACACAATGAAGCACTCGAGTTTGGACCTTTCAAGTCACGTGAGGTTTATACATCACAGCAGCCTTTAAAACTGGGCTAATCCGTAGTTTAAACTATGGGGAAATTCAAGCAGTTTGCAACTGGATAAACAATACCCAGCATTAATCAAGATCCTGTCTTTTCCAAGTCAAAAGTCTACATAATCTATTGCAGGATCATGACTTAAGACATACAGGTTAATCCTCCAGGAATACAGGGCTCTCCATTTCTCCTGGATTCCAACTGCTTTGCTACTGAATGTATTTCATGCTATTTTTACCTGAAAAATAAAAACAAACAAACATAAACCTATGGGTAGAGAATTAGGACATTACTTCCTCTTATTTTCTTATTCGGTGGGATTTGCTTTTATTTAACCTGTAAAGGAATATATATGTATCTTTGGAAAACTATATCTTATATATAGAATAATATATAGGAAACTGAACCACAAGGGGATAAATACATCAAAAGGATTGGTATCTTACATTTCATTTGTGGTTAGATACCACCAGAATCCTGGGCTGTACTAATTTCCTTTCAGTTTCCCTTATTTTTGTATTTTATATAATACATGGATGGTCCTGCCAATGGGAACGAGCAGACGTCAGGTATTTCTCCAGATCCCGATTCCCTCCTTCAGGCAATCCCTGGGCTTGCACTGCTGCTGATAGGACCTTCAAAGGTTGTGCCAGGAGCACTCTTTAGCTTTGGGAACTGTTGTGTTCCCACAGAAGATTCTCTGGCTTTCCTGAACTGGAAAAGCTGGCACACGAACCAGAAAAGGGGCTAATCAAGCACCATCCAGATCCCTCCAAGTCTGCTGTTTGAGGTGGATTCACTTCAGCACATGGAAAAGAGAGAACAGCTTCAGCCCTCTGACTTCATTACAATGAAGTTTTCCAGGTTTGGAGCTGCACTTGTTATCTGGGTGTGTCCCAAGGTCACAAGAGATATTTTCCTAAAGAACTTAGGAAAAAGGAACACTGTAGCGATATCAGACTAACAACTGAGTACTGACAGTACTTGCATAACAAATCCATGTATTATATAAAGTATAATATGGAAATATAAGTGTAATGCTTGTTATTAAAAGTGCAATTCAATGTACATGGTCACAACAAATGTTTACTTTTTTAATTGTTACAGAATTGTTTGGATCAGTACCTTGTTATCATTGTGTGAACGATGCCTTGTAAAATAAATGGAAATGCAAACAAAATGGGAATCAGGTGCTTATTTTCACAAGCCATTTACTTACAGAACAGCTTAAATCTGTTTGCAATAATGAACAGCTGCTGCGTCAGGTTTCCTGACACCGTTTGCTCCAGCTGGTTATTTTCAGGCAGCAGGATGCCCCAGGACACAGTGACTCAGCAGACAAGCTGTCCAAAGCAGCCAATTCCATCCCGTTCTTAGGTTAATGTCCATAAGGTGTCACCTGTTCTGCGCGAGCCTGACAGGCACGGTGCTGCAGACCTAATGGGTCACCGCGGTTCTCTGCTCCGTGCGCTAGTCAGAGGTCTCCAGCACAGAGAACATACGGGTGAAGAGGCTTTTCCTAAAGTTCATCCACTTCTGTAGCAGGGGGGAACAGGTGGTGGTGTTAAGGGCTTCACACTTCCCTGGAGTGTGCAGGGAAATGGGGAGTGAGCAATGAGGCAGCGTGCCTTAAGGAAGAGGCACTGGAAGCAGGAGGAGGCAGCAAGAAACAGAACTCTGGCTTTGGTAACAGAGAGGAGAGGCGCTTGCAGCCGTCAGGATTTGACAGCTTTATGAAACCATGAGTCCATGTCAGCGATTGCTCTAGGATTTCTGTTCTGTTAATGAACATCCAGTGTTGCCAGAGAACTGGAAAAGCACACAGCACTTCAGGGGAAGGTACATAGGCACAGAAAAGCTGAAGGTTAAACACTTTCAACTAGTTAATTTACCAGACATGACATTATGTATCGATTTATCTCCACTATCCAGTTTGCCAACTGTTGCTATCAATGCCTGCAAACAGCAGCAGCTGGAATGGCTACTCCATGCTAGACAAAGAGGTTACATCCTTTTAGAGCCCTCCTGGATCCCCTTCCCCATCTCTAGAGCCGGTGAGCACTGAGGAGCACACTGCACTGTATTCTCTCTGCCAGGTTAGACTGGGATCTAGCAGTTGAGTTTCAGTAGAACCACTAACCCTGACCTGGCCCTTTTCCCCTCTCCTGATGCAGGAACTGTTCTAATTCACTGCCCTGGAGCAGGTGCTGACTCCTGGTGAGGATACTCAGAAGAAGAAGAAAACTTGGCTTTCTCAGGCTCCCTTCTCTTTGCAGCCAGGGGAGGATGCAGCCTCCAGGTGCTGCTGCAGCTTTATGCAAAGGAGAGCATAAAGAACTTGGAACTTGGTGTGACATTAAAAGAGTGACAACTCTTCCACCTGGATGAAGTGCCACAGGTACCAAAATGCTCCTAATATAAAGAACAGTTCTTCCCCAGCTTTCTTATAGGCTTTCTTATAGCTCAGAAGGCCAATGGTATCCTGGGCTCCATCACCAGAGAGCACGCCAGCAGGGACAGGGAAGGGAATTGTCCCTTTCTACTCTGCCCTCAGGAGGCCCCATCTGCAGTTCTCTGTCCAGATCTGGGCCCCCA
>VXBZ01008400.1:76191-123473 GCA_013399135.1 Heliornis fulica | reverse complement strand
CCTGGAGGTGTTCAAGGCCAGGTTGGATGGGGCCCTGGGCAAGCTTGTCTAGCTGCAGGCCTGGAGGCTGGTGGCCCTGCCTGTGTTGGGGGGTCGGAACTCGATGGTCCTTGGGGTCCTTTCCGACCCAGACCAGCCTGTGACTGATTCCCTTTCAGGGACTGGGAGGCCGCTCTAAGGTCCCCCCGCCGCGGAGCCTTTCCCCCTTCAGGCCGAACCCCGAATCCCTCAGCCCTGCTGCCGCCTAGGGGCGAGGCCCGGGGCCCGCCTGGCCCATGGCTCCTCCCCGCGCCCCGCCCCTCGGCCTGCCAGCGCCGGCGGGTGACGTCGGGCCGCTCCCCCGCCGGCGGCTTGCGTCACTTCCGCGGCGCGCGCGCTCTCGTGGTGCGTGAGGCCGGAAGGTTCCAGAGGGGCCGTCCGGGAGCTGCTCTGCACGCGACATGGCCGCAGCGCGCGAGGAGGTGAGCTGGCTCCGCCCCGTCCCGTCGCGCCGGGAGCTGTGACTGGAACCGGCGGGAACGCCGCGGCGTGCGGGGCGTGGGACGGCGGCCTGGCCGCGGGCAGGGGCGCGGGGCCGGGTGGCGCGGGGAGCCCCCAGCCCGAGGCGACNTCCGCCTGAGGCGGTGCCGTGCAGCCGTGGGGAGCCCCCAGCTCCGGGTGCCTCCGCCTGAGGCGGTGCCCTGCAGCCGTGGGGAGCTCCCAGCTCGGGGTGCCTCCGCCTGAGGCGGTGCCGTGCAGCCGTGGGGCTGCGCTCGGCCTCCGCGGGTTTGCGGAGTGGTGGCGGCTTAAACTGCGGAGTGGGAGATGCGTTCGGGTGGAGGAGGGAGAGTGTCGGTGAGGGGGCTCGGAGGGAAGGGCCGGCCGATGAACCGGGGCTTTGGGAAGTACCGTGGCTGGCGGAGTTCGGCGGCGAACCTCGAGTGAAAGGTCCGTGACCAATACGTGTGTGTGGCCTCCCATTTCAAACCAGTTGCAGAAGGATTTGGAGGAGGTTAAAGAGCTGCTCACGAAAGCCACGAGGAAGCGGCTTCGTGATGTCCTGACGGCAGAGAAACACAAGCTAGAGCTAGAAATCAAGAACCATCCTCCGCCGACGCCGAAGGATGTGGTAGAGGAAGAAAAGTCATCCCTGGGAGGGTACACTGTGAAAATAAACAATTATGGTAGGATTGCGTTTCTGAATGCTTCACTAGGGCTCGGGCATCTCTCTGATAAGAAGGCAGGTGGCATTAGTGCGAGCTGCAGAAGCCACCGAGTGTTCTAGAGAAGCCTTCTTAAATGTTTTAATTCATAATGGGGACCCCCCCTTTAAAAACTGCTGTCTGATTACCTGGCTGCCCTGTGTCTGGTAGCTCTGGTGGGATGCAGTAATGGTCCCTGGTGTACCAACCAGTACTTTTCCATTGCCTAGTGCTTAGCAGAAATGCAGGAGTGAGCTTTGGCTTCTCTGCTCACCATGTAGGTGAGAGGGAATTGCTCAAGATACTTGTCGGGAGCCAGACAGGGGAAAGTGGGTCAAAGAAGCTGCAGCAAAAGCAGACAGCTACCTCTGACCCACCCTGCACAGAGTTCCTCTTCTTTTACCTGAGCCAGTATGTGGGTTTTCTCAGAATATGCAGAAATTAAGGAACAGGGAGATGTGTGAAAACCTCCTTTTACACACAAACAATTCTCAGACAAGTCATGTCTTTCCCTCATCTCTCTGAAGATTGTTTGAGTAAGGGAGAGATCTAGCCATTGCTATGGGGATGTGGTGGGAGGAGTTGGAAAGGAGTGCTTGGAGCTTATGAAGAGAAGCTAAAACTTGATCACCCTTTTTCCACTTGCAGGCTGGGATCAGTCAGATAAGTTTATTAAAATATACATCTCTTTAAATGGAGTCCAGAAGCTTCCAGCTGAGAACGTGCAGGTGAATTTCACAGAGAGGTGAGTTCATCTTGTTTCACCCCTCCAAGGAGGAGAGCATGGGTGAAACACATGATTTGAAATGCAGCGGTGTGTTGTGTTGAGTTCTGTTCTGGATGAGCCCTTACCCTGCCCACTCCCACTTTTCATTTTTTAAACTTGAGTGGTATTAGCTTTTAGTAGCACTTAGCACATACTCATAAGTATAGCTCTCCTTAGAGGCTAGTGGGATATTTTTGTTTTGCAAATGCTTGTTGCAACTTATCATGCTCGGCAGTATATGTAGTGTTGGCCCTGGGTTTTTGATGGTGCTAGAACTGAAGTGTATGTTACACAAATCTGCCTTTCCAAGGCTGTAGCACATCAGTGAGGTAGAACGAACTCTAAAAAAATGCTGATATGTTGTGAAGTCTGGATAAAGTCCTTTTAAATACTCAGTATTCAATCCAACTGAAGAGTTAATAGCACTGGGAAGGGTGTAATTCCAGCCAGTTGATAATCTTTCCCAAGGAGTATGCCTGCTAATGGGCTTTCAGACACTGGTTTTGGTGGCAAGACACAACAGTCTTACAGTGATTGGAATGTTTGTGTCCTTCCTCCACTTTCTGATTCCAGGTCATTTGATCTGCTAGTGAAGAATCTGAATGGGAAGAACTACACCATGACCTTCAACAACCTCCTGAAACCCATCTCTGTGGAAGGCAGCTCGAGAAAGGTCAGTGCACCTTATCTATTAGAGGCATTTAGGTCCCTCATGAACTACCATGTTTTTGCCTGGCTCAGGAGATTCGGTGCTCTCCTTCAGCCCTTCCGTTCTGCCTGCAAAGCCTCTTCACTGTGAACGTGATTCTTATTTAACCATAATTGCAGTAAGAAGAGAATTATTCTCCTGACTCCATGGAGTTCTGTTTCAAAAACTCATGTCTGGATATTGTATGCTTTTTTTAATAGCTCTCCAACAGAATTTCAGAAATAACTTGGAGAAAAATACAACTAAGGATCCATTTGCATCCTTAGGCTTTTGAATACCTCTGAGAGATTCTTAGCCATTTTAAGGTCTAGGAGGATTGTCAGCAGACAGAATTATTGGCAATCTGAAATACCTCGTATTTTTTCTCTGCACAGCACACTTAGTGACATCAGAGGTAAAAAAAATTGACAGTGCAATTTGAAATTGCCCTGAAACTAGGACAGTGTAAAATTAAAACAGCTGAAATAAATGAGGGTGATGCTCTGGTGATTTTTAATACAGCATAGAAGTGCACAGTGGTCACGTACTTGCCAAGCTAAACCTCCAGCAGGCTCCTGTCTGCTGTGGCACACAGAGTTATTTGCGAAATTTAGGTCAGAGTTGCAATTAAACAGACTTTACTTGTAACTTGCAGACATGTTGCAAGATTAAGCAAGGCTCTAAACCATTTTTTTTTTTATCCTTGGAGAAATAAATTGGGAGAGCTTCTACCTGACCTTGGTATTTGAGAAGTTTAGTAAGTATATCCACCCCTCACCCAGCAGCCCTGGGTACTTGGAGTGCCCTGAGAGTCACCGAGTAGTGCGTGTCCAGCACTCTGTGTTCTGCGTTGGCGCTACGGTTCTTCACGCCGTTTAAATTGTCCACAGCGAGGTTCACGCTTTGTACCCCGAAGCAGAGTACATACTGTCATTTCTATAGGCTACATGGTAGTAGCTGAGATGTTTCGAGAAACATAGTGTGAGTACAGAAAGAGGTTGATGTGCTAAGCTAGTTTTATCCATGGTGGTATGTAGTGTCCATTTATGAAGCATTCTAATTTTATTGCTGCTCTCCATACAGATAAAGACAGACACGGTCCTTGTGATGTGCAGGAAGAAGCGGGAAGAGAAATGGGAATGTCTCACTCAGGTGGAAAAAGAAAGCAAAGAGAAAGAGTAAGTGTCCCTACAGCTCTCCATCTCGCTTTCCTGTCACAGTTAGTGTTGTTGCTGTACAGGAAGATGTTGAGGGTTTGCAGAATGGCAAAGGAGTGGCTTCTGGAATGTCCCAGCTGCTGGGGTCCCTGGTTAGCTCTGTGCTTGGGGAACTTGCTCCCTCTGCCTATCTGTGTTTCAGACAGCCTGCAGCCACACCAGTAACTACCTAGAGAGTTCAGAAAACAGGAGAGGTGGTTTTGCCAGAGCAGGCACTATGTGCAGTCTGGTAACACGGGGCACAGTGTACCCAGGTGCTTACTGTGTGGGTGGCACTGTTTGCCAGCTGGCTGTTGGCAGTGAAAAAATGGCCTTGAAATGCAGGGTGTTAAAAGTGAGTCAGTTACCCTCAGGAGAGAATCTGAAAAAATGGGCAAATGTGAATGTGGGTACTTCAGTGAGCAGAGTGTTATCTCTGTTTTGTCTGCTCACTTACCAGCACAGACAGATAATGACACTGTTTCTGTTCTATTCCACTCCTGCTTTCTAAAATCAGTTTTGGATGGTGCCTCCTGGGTTGTTTACTGCAAAAATGCTTCCTGTCATCCTTAGTGGGACAGTTCTAGGTATGCTACTCAACCTGTGCTTGCTTTGAGAGCACTTCCTAGGATTCTCCATGCTTGGAAGCTGAGACTGCCAGGGTCTAAAGAGTTGGTCAAATCAAAATCCTCACGGTTACGAGGATGTCTCAAGTAGTGTTTAAATTCTTGCACAGAATTGTTGGATAAACCTGAAGTTCTCATGTGTCTGCCTTGCAGGAAGGCTGCCTACGACACCTCGGATCCTAGTGAAGGGCTCATGAACCTCTTAAAAAAGATGTATGCGGAGGGGGATGATGAAATGAAGCGCACCATCAACAAGGCCTGGGTTGAAAGCAGAGAAAAGCAATCCAAAGGAGACATACCAATGGATATTTGAACGTACTCTGAGGGCCGCCTTAATACTGATCTTCCATGTGAGACACGCAGTGCTGCAAAGATCATTGTTTACACAACCTTCTTCCAAGCAAAGACAGTCATTTTCCATTTCAGGTTGGAGAAAGTATTTAAATAAAAACCAGCTTATAAAGCATTTCCTTCAGTCAGGTGGTTCGCTGTTTCCTGAAGAGCAGAGCTTAGGTATGTCCTTAGCCTCTGTGAAAGAGCCTCTCAGCTGAGCACAGTGTTGTGAGACTGAGGACAGTATGTCAAAGAAAAGGAGTCAAGTGACAGCTCGGGGCGAATGTCATGCTGCTTGGGGTGTGGGGTGTTAGATGCAGGGAAAGTGTGTTGGACTGGAAAGCATGTCATAGAGGGAGAAATGCTGAACCACTACCTGGAGCACTTGATAGTTGAGCAGAAACAGTATGGTGTTGATCCTGTGGCATACAAATTTAATAATGACTCTTAATTACCGGCTGTTTAACCATTTTAATTTAGAAAATGAAGACAGGTTGTTAGTGCCTATGGTGTGACCTCCTTGGGGCGTCTGTGAGGCAGCATCAGTCACCAGAGGGCAGTGAGCTGCTGATGCTGGAGTTTGCCTTGGCTTTTAGCAGTACAGGAGGAAGAGAGACAAGCTTCACTTTCTCCTAGCCACTTTTTACGGGTTTTAAGGTAACACAAGTATATACTGAGAAAGCCTATACTCCAAATTCTGACTGGGCTGGGGACAGTGGGTTGCCATTATTTGCTGTGTCTGTCTTCCAGCCAGTTTATTGCAGCCTCTCAGCCCCCTGCTATAGAGGGAGGGGGAATGGTGTAGCCATTTCCCCTTCCTTGCCCTGCTTTGAAGAAGAGTATTGGGCAAACGTGAGCTTGGCAGCAGGCTTGTTGCTGTTGTTGTTTCCTTCCTGCTTCCTTCTTATGTCCCTCCTGCTCCCCGAGTATTGAACCAGTCGCTGCACTATGAGCAGGAGGTAAATGCTAGCACATAGTTTCTAACAGGTCCTTTATTGACTTTGCTTGTTAATATACATATATTAAGTTTGCAGAGCAAAAGTATCTAAACCGGAGGCCATGTTTTATTTTCAGATCGTGCTCATTCTTGTTCATGGCAGAATACTACTTTGCCCTGTTGTATGAGTCCATTTATGCTTTTACCCAAGTTTTCGTGGTGAACTTAGCGTGTGATGGCAAAGAAACTGCTTAAACAAGCCTTGTGCTGTATGTCTTTATTTCTGACAAACTTCAGCTTAGTTCTGCAACAATCAGGCAGAGATTTGTCTTTCCCCTGCCCCTCAAAATAAAACTCCTGAGAGACCAGCTGCCTGCAGTCTGATGCTGGACTCTCAGGCAGGACAGTCTTACTTATTACCTGAACCCAGGAGCTGAGCCTGTGTTGTGTTCTCTCCCTAAATGTATATCCAGGTGGTGATCTACCACATAGCCCTCTGTATCCCTGACATCTGAGCGTGGTCTGCAAAGTGTCGGAAAACGATTCTGCTGAGCCTCCACCTCCGCTTCACTCCCCGAGGGCGGGATGTCAGGACACACCTATTCCGGATCCTCACGGGGCAGCTGTCCCTGGGCAAGGCTGCAATCTCTTTATCGGCCACCTCCTAGAACAGAAGACCACAGCACACGAGTCAATCCGTGTTCCCCAGGGGTTTCTGGGGGACTTAAGGCCAGACACAAACTTCTCTACCACTTAGTATGATTTGCTACTTGACAGGGAACTTGTACCCCTCTTCCTCCCTTGACCCATCCTTTCTGGGCATCCTAACCTAATGTGAAATGATCCACGTGGAGACCCCAAAGTTACCCTTCCCACACAGACTGAACAGACTCATGCCAGTAATTACAGCTGGTCAAAACCTGCTTGTCTTTGTCCATGGTGTAGGGTGGCGTAGTCCTTTAAGAGAACCAACATTTAACCTTATTACAGGCTGAACAACCTCAAGACAGTAATTATGGTCTGCTAAAATCCACTTGGCTTTCCCCTTGCTGCAGGGTGGGTTAGTCCTTTATGGTGAGCTGAGCTTAAATACATGTTGCTTACTGCCTGCCTTCCCAGGTAATGTGCTCTGATGTCAGCGGAAGGGATCTCGCATAGGATGCTGTGGAAAGAGCTGCAGCCAGATGAGGACAATCTGAGCTACTTCACTCCTAGGATTTTATTGAGAAACAACCCTATCCTTTCAGAGAGAGCTTTTGAGTTCTTAATTTAAATTTGAAGCTCACCTAACATTTTGAACAGGAGGGAAAAAAAGGTGAGGAAAAAAGGTGACAAAAGCAGCTGAGGAATATCAAAAGCAAGGCCTGTCTGCATATTTTTTAATTGTTTTTTTTTGTTGTTTATCTGTAAGGACATCCAACACAGACCAGACTTGCTAAGAGATGGTAATGTCAATATATAAAAGCAGATGCATATGCAGGATGTTTAAGCATGAAGGGATCTCACCAAAGCTGGGCATGGCCAGATTAAATACGTGCATGAGTATTTCTGATGCTTGCCTCTGTTTTTAATGCTTAGGAAGGAAGGCCAAGAGCAGGGTGATGAATATATGTTTTTTTTAAGATCAGATCTGACACCCAGGTCTGATGCAGCTTTTACACATTTGTAGCACAGGCAATGAGTAAAATATTTCTAATTGAACAAATTGGTGGGTTTGGCTGGAGCTGACTTGTGGGCTTGTATATAAATTTAAAGGCAAAAAAATCCTAAAACTTATCTAGGACACTATGAAAGTAACCATATACTATCCCATATTATAGGAATGTAAGGGAAATGTTTCTGATTGTATGATGCTGACAGCTATGAGAAAAGATGAGTCCATCGCTTGCACCGTTTCAGATACTGCTTATGTGACAAGCACTGGTTCCAAAAACATGAAATTCTGATCATCAGCCTCTAGTCAAGAGGAACACTCTTGTTAACACCCAAAAAAAGCCAAGACCTGAAGGCACCTGGGCGCTAGCTGTAACTATGCTGTATGATGCTATTTTTTTGCTCAGGAGGTAAGGAAAGACCACACTGGTAAACAGAGCCTAATCCAGCTGGAGGCCAGGCACAAGTGGTGTCCCCTGGGGCTCAGTCCTGGGTCCAGTCCTGTTCAACATCTTTATAAATGACCTGGATGAAGGGATTGAGTCTTCCCTCAGTAAATTTACAGACGACACTAAGCTGAGAGGACGTGTCCATCTGCTTGAGGGTAGGGAGGCTCTTCAAAGGGACCTGACCAGGCTGGACTGATGGGCTGAGACCAACAGCATGAGGTTCAACAAGGCCAAGGGCAGAGCCCTGCACCTGGGACACAACAACCCCATACTGCGCTACAGGCTGGGGGCAGAGTGGCTGGCCAGCTGCCAGGTAGAGCAGGAGCTGGGGGGAGTGGTTGATGCCAACTGAATATGAGCCAGCAGTGTGTCCAGGTGGCCAAGAAGGCCAATGCCATCCTGGCTTNACCTGAAGGGAGGTTGTAGATAGGTGGGTGATGGTCTCTTCTGCCAAGTGACAGGGGATAGGACCAGGGGAATGTCCTCAAGCTGCTCCAGGGAAGGTTCAGATGAGATGTCAGGAAGAAACTTCTTCCCCCAAAGAGCTGCTGGGATGTGACACAGGCTGCCCAGGAAGGGGTTTGAGTCCCCACCCCTGGGTGTATTTAACAGGGAGATGAGATGCTCAGGGAGATGGTTTAGGAGAGGACAGGGATGGTTGGACTCTTAACGGTATTTCCAACCTGTCCGTTCCGTGATTCTGTGAAAGGCTGGTGGCTGTGACCCGGCATGGCTGCTCGGTACCTGCAGCTCCTTGGGAAGGATGGTGTTCTTCCGGATGGCGTTGATCCGCAGCCTCTCGTCCGCGTACTCATACGCCAGTTTCCGTCTCTTGACGTCCCTCAGCATCCTCCAGTCCACGTAGTAGCTCCGCGTTTGCCCCGTGCCGGGTGAGGGGAGAACCTAATGGAAACGAAACACCGAATTCCTAATCCCCCCCCCGGCACGCACGGTTTGCCCCTCCCCACTACCACCTCCTTCCTACAAACATGCCTCCGAAGGACACTTTCAGACCGCCCCCTCGCCGCGCACTCCTGCCCCGGGCCGGATTCCCGGACCGAGCAGGAACCGAAGCTACATCCCCGGGTCCCGGCGCTCGAAGGATGTTGGGGCCGGCCCCTAAGGGAAGGAGGGAACCGGGCTGACCTGCCGAGCGGCCCGCAGCACCCAGCCCAGCGCGGAGGCTGCCATCTTCTCGGTGCGGCCGCACCGCGCATGCGCCNTGCTCAGGGATACGGTTTAGGAAAGGACAGGGATGGTTGGACTCGATGACCTTAAAGATCTTTCCAACCTTTTCAGTGATTCTCTGTCGCCGCTGCGGCTGGGCTTCAGGTTATCCAACAGCTCCTCTACATGCGGGGTTAGTTTTGTTCAAAGAGGTTCTTCTCTGGTTGCTCATCACCTAGGTCTGATATTGAATTTATGTCAGCACTCTGAATTTTTTTTTCAACTCATTAATTTTGGCTAAGTTACAGTGTTTACTAGGCAAAACCAGAACAATTATAACCCTGAAAAGTAAAAAATATACATGAGAAATTCTGCATATATAATTTCAAATTCTGCATATGTATGTTGCCCTGTTGTTTTGTGAGAAAAACCATCCTGTCCTACTGACTAGAATTTCACTTAGCTTTTAAAATGGGGGCATGTCCCAATTTCAGAGGGAACATCCATTAATGTTTTGACCTTCAATTAATATTTTTATTAGCTTTTCCATTCATATCAGCTTGTTGGCTGCAGACAAAAACTCATGCAAGCAGCTGGATTCTATCACTTTCTCATGCTGCTTGTTGTCTGTGTGCCAGGTGTTCTACATGGATGCCTGGTGCATTACACCGCTCCTGAAGTACCTAAGTGTGATCACAGAACCATGGAATCACTTGGGTTGGAAGAGACCTTTAAGCTCCTTGAAACCAACCCTAGCCTGACCCTGCCTAGTCCACCTCTAGATCATGTCCTTCAGCACCTCATCTGTTCACCTTTCCAGTCCCTCCAGGGATGGTGACTCCACCACTGCCCTGGGCAGCCTGTTCCAATGCCTGACAGCCCTTTCATGGGGGAAATTCTTCTGATGTCCAACCTCAATCTCCCCTGGGGCAGTTTGTAACCATTCCTTCTCATCCTATCGCTTGTTACCTGAGAGAAGAGACTGACCCCCCACCTCTCTGACTGACAGGCTAACGGGGTCAGGTTTGGTTATCCACACTGCAGCAAGCAGCAATGCTTTCAGCAGTCACCCATTTAGGCTGGTGGTGATGGTGATCAGCAGAAAGAGACCATTTGTGGTGCCAGTTAAGTGGTTAATTGTCCACAGCTTGCTCAGTTTTTGGCTGCCTTGCCAACTCAGGTATTAACTATGCTGAAGGTTTTTGTCTTGTGGATCTGCTAAGATGAAACCATTAATACTTGTTACATATCATTAAAGTGGTATAGAGGGATATAGGTTACATCTCAGAGACAGACTGGTATAGAGGTATATAGGCTTACATCTCAGATACAGACTCTGAGTGTCTGTGGAGGTTAACTGCAGTAGCAGAAAGGGCTGAGTCTGCAACCCTTCTGTGAGCATCCAGTCTTCAAACCAGGCTGTTTGCCACTGTGTTTCCCGCTGATGTGGTATGTTGATGTGTGACTGGCTTGAAAGTAGTTTTCAGGTGTTTGCAGGTAGAGAATGTCAAGCTTTGTCCCCTGATGTTATTGTCTATAGCTTGCTATTTTTGCAGCTTTCCAGCTGGTAAAAGCAATCTTAGAATATCGGCAGAACACATAAAGTGGGGAGATGGATATGATCAAAGGGGATTTGGTTTTTAGAGCGTGCATTTGTTTCTCCAACATTTTCTTCTACTTCCACTTGCTTTGTCAGTGTTTGTTGGATGGTCCAGATGAGCAACAAGCCAGTGAGTGTGGGAAGGAGAGGCTGAAGCCTTCTCTTGCTCAATAGCATCATCTCTGCCATCCCAGCCAGAGAGGTGGGTCCATGCATCTTACCTTACACCATTATCTTTCCCTTTCTGAAACAGGGCTGCCCATGGCAGAGTGTTCTGTGCTTAGAGCTTTAAAAAGTGCAAACTGTGGAAGAAAACACAGAGCCCTGGTGTGAGTTAGCAGTGTGCAGTATGACAAGCAGGCAGCATTTGACTTCACCTCCCTGCTAGAGCAAGTGAGACTGGTAAGGGCTAATGATGCACGATAGCTCTTTGGCTGCTGCCTTCTCCAGCTTCCCCAGCACAGCTTCTGGTTGCAGTAAAGCAAAGCAACTGGGCAGAATCTGACAGTCTGTTAGCTAAAAACTGGGTTTAGTAATGCACATGGTTGAAATGATGGTGTGGGTACCTTAGCAATGCCTACAACATGTAATTTGCTTTCTTTTAAGTTATTGAGGATTTTTTTTTCCAGTCTTAGGTTTAACTGTTGCAGGTTTTAAAGGACATTTTAGTTTTTGGTTTCTGTGTTAATCCACCCAATTTTCACATCACTAATACTTCAAATGTGCTTTCCAGTACATCGGTCTCAGTGATAATTCTGGTATGTTTGATGCTGGATTTATGGGACTGGAAAGTCTTTCTGGCTTTTGACTTGAAGTGGAACATAAAACAAATAGGAAATTGTTCTTATTGCTGGTGTGTAAGTCTGCTACTGAGTAGGGGAATTGCTCCCAACCTCAGCATGCTCCTTAGTTGGTTTGTGGGAGGGAAACACCCTGAAGCCTCTATTGGTTCCTTTCATCTGGTCCATGGGGTTTTAAATTCAGCAGGGACCAGTGCTGGCTTGCAACTGGACTGGGAAGAGGAGAGGATCTGGTGACCTTTCAGCTTCCTCAAGTTACCTTTGCAAGTGGTGGCTGCACCAGAAGGGCTCTGAATCAGTCAGCTGAGAGTATTTGAAAGGTAAGAGAAAAGTATTTTTAGTTTTCATCGAGATTCCTATTTGTTCTGAATGAAAAAACCCAGTGAATTGAAAAAAAACCAGCCAACCTCCCCTGACTTACTATAGCCCTGAGGCCTCCAAGGCTTTGAAATACACAAACACCATAATCCCATATTGTGGGCATGTATTATTATTGTAAAATGCATTGTAGGATTTAATGTTGCTCTAATTTGCAGGGCTTAAGCTTTCTCAGGTCGTCTCCTTCAAACATACGAAACCACCTATCTCCTAAAGTAAAGGGGGGTTTTGCTCTTGGCTTCAACAGAGCCAGAGTTTAACCTAAAAGGTAATTATTTTCAAATGCCTGTTCTGTGGTAGGCTGTGATCCCTGTGTGACAGTTTTTAAAGGCTTTCCTTTTGTCATGAGACTATGCTGGAATTGGATCACACGCAGTATAGTTGCAACAAACCCTCTTAGTCATTGTTTGATGTTTTCTCACCTAAAAACTTTTTGAATGCCTTAAAGTACCCCTTTTTGCAGACTTGGTGGTGGAAGCCAGTAGTCCTTTACCACATAAAATGAAATATATTGCTATTTCCATGATAAAACTACTTTATTGATTACACTGGTTACAATAAAAATGACATTCGATGGATACAGACAACAGAAGAAAGATTTGCCTTGGGGAAATACTGACTTAAACTGGAAGCTAATGATTTAACACAAAGAAGCTGGTGAGTTTATTACAAAGTGATTATTTAGACTAACGATCAAATGTGAAAATACTGTGAGGAAGCCCTGGACTTTCTATAAGTATCTAGGATTTTGGAGGCAGTTTCATTCATTCAGGAACAGTTAACACACCTTGCTCATCAAATATTGCAGAAGAATTAGCATGAAAGAAAAGGTAAGTCTAAGGATGAATATACAAGCACAGTGTGTGATTATAATTCTGTTTTTCTATTAATTATTCAAATAATCCCAAACTTCTGTAGTATCAGGTAAGGTTCATTCAGTCTGGAAGTAAAAAAATGTAAAATTAATGGTTAAAGATTGTATAATGTTGAAAGCAGAATTCTGGCTAGCTTATTACAGCAGTTGCATTTAATGATTCTTTTGGAAGCCCCCAGTTGTATTTTGTATGCCATCAATACCAGAGAAAAGAAAATCTGATGCAGAGTTTTCTAAAGCAGATGAGGTTTGGAACAGCAGAGCAATTTTAATGTGGAAAATAACAAATAATCCACTTGGTTAAGCTAAATTATTCTCATGGAAAGTCTGTAAAATTAATAGCTTGCCTCAGCTGGATGCTTTGCAGAGAAAAGTACATAAAGTAGAAGGAAAATGTGAATATTTTGATCCTCCATATTTGTCAGACTGACAGCAAAAAGCAGTAGCCCCTATGACTCCATTCCTCTCTGGTGTTACTGACTCATGTTGTTCTTTATTGCTAAGTGTCATGAGAGGTGAGGAGCACAACTGCACTCCCACTCAGAGGTGAGCTGGTTTCTGAGCTTCTGTGCTGCTTACATCATCTCCTGTGTCTCAGGACACAGCTTTGCCATGTGCCTCTGCAGGTGTGCTTGCTTCTCTCAGCAGGCTGCTGCTGTGCACTCCCCTGATCCACGTTGTCACCCCCGTGTTCTGAACTGCAGACAACATCCATTAGTGCAGAGCACCTGATCAATATCCATCACTGACAATGCTCCTGTCTCTCTCACCTAAACACTGCCTTCCTAGTGTTGGTCAGACAGGTCTGTGGCTGATCTTCTGGAGAGTTAATCAAGTAGGTGATCATTGTCTGGGTATCAGAAGCACCTCTGTGAACTTGCCAGGTCAGACATGTCTTCTAATATTTGTTATTCCTCTTGTTTTCCTCAAGAAACCCCTGCCAGCTTTGAGATGGTTAAACATGATATTTTCTAACTTGGCAGTAGTGTCAATGCCAACTCCAGTTTCTCTAGCACTGTGACAGAGCTTTGGTGGCTTCTGTTGTAGCCCTGGCATGAGAAATGCTGTGCCCAAGAGTTTGCACTATGAGCTTTTCCTTTGGTCCTTTGGAAAACTCAAGTCTCAGGCCATAGGTCCTTTCACTGCATCTTTTTCTTTCTTTTTTTTTTTCCTGGCTATCTTTTTTTCAACTTTAATGTGTGCTGCTTGGGTATGTACATATTGTACTCTGCCCCATTTGTCCATCTTCAATATTACAATTCTCCCTCTTCTTCTCTGCAACCCTGGAGCTGTCCTAGACCTGCGTTTCCTTTCTCCTGTGACTACAAGTCCTCCTTCCTCTCCTCAGCCCCATCTCCACGTGTCCTGAGCAGCACTCTGCTAGGTATCTACGTTCTTTTCTTCATCAGTTCTTGCCTCCATAGAAGCAGCTTCCAGTCATGCATCTCCTGGGGCTGATAGGGTATTAGTTGAAGATAATACTGGAAAGGTTTGTACCCCTAATCTTCAAGCCCTGACCTGCAGGATGGAAAAGAGCCTTGCAGAGTCAGGTCATTGGAGTCTTCCCCATAGAGTGATGATACTGGAGGCTCTCTTCAGATTTAATCACCCCATGCTTTCCTTGTGCAGAGGTTGAAAACACATGAGCAGGGCTTCTTCCATCCCTTTCCTTAGCAGAATATTCTGTGCCTGGTAGGTCTGACTGTTAGGCATTCTTTCCTAAGTGAATCATTTCTGTAACCTGCTATTATTGCCAGCTATATGTTGTGACGTGATATTCTCCACCAAGAATTGGTTAAACCCCACTCCTTTTAATAGCAGGAGAAAATATCTTTATTACATGATAAGGAAGCCAAAAAAGCTATCCTCTTTCATTAAGCTTGACAGAAATGCTTATGTTCAGGGGATTTTCCTCCTGAATGATCTCTGGGCCCAGGGAAATAATCTGAGATCAATTTGTGGTTCTCACAAAGCCCTAATTAGTAATGACATCATGTTACAACAGAATGCTGTTCAGCATTTGGTGCTGAGAGAAGGGAGTTGGTGTGTGTGTGTGGTGGGGTGTGTGTGTGTGGCTTAGGTCCTTATCTCCAGGGGATTTGAATTAACCCTCCACAACAAAAGTTCTGGGGGTTTCTTGCAGTGGACTATAGCGACAATCTGTAGAATATAGACATTAAATTTGCTCAGAGCTTTGAAGCAGCCTTTTGTGACTTGATGTGCCTCATAAGGCTGCACATCAGAAAAAGAAAGATATAGGTAGTTTCTGTGGCCTTTGAGGGAGAGGAGTTTAAGGAAACAGAATAGCAGCTGGACCAGGGTCGATAAGCTGCATTTTTGGTCGCAATCAAGTATCTGCAAAAGCTCAGGAGACAGATGGGGAAGAAGCCCTGCCTCAACAGAGCAAATTCCTTTGCCCCCTTCCTTTTGTCCCTTCCAACTCCTAACATTCTGTAATTCTGTGATACTATGTATTTCTGATAGCTGTGTGGGGGCTTTTTTTTGTAATTTAGTAACAAAAGCCATATGTTTCTGAGCATAAAAACCACCTTCCTTTAGCTGTGCTGCTGACAGTACGGCAGGAATTTAAGTCAGGGATTTTTCCAGCAGTTTGGAAGACAGAAGGCAGATAGGGGTGTTTCACAATGCAGTTAGACTTCATCATCATAACCCAGCATGGTATGGCTTTCAGAAATGTGATTATAATGGAAATGGCAGAGGAGCCCAAAACTTGGTATGATTCTTCAGGAGTGGAGTCCTCTGTTACTTCAAAGTGTATTATCTGGGGCAGTATTATCTGGGTTCAGATGTGCTGTTACTATGGATACCTATTGGCCAAATGGTTTCTAGTTATCACATTACCTAATTTAGAACTTAAATATTTTTCTCTTCTGCCTGTGCAATGAGTAACATGACTGTTTAGTAAGTCACATATGGTGGCATTTTGTATTTGCATCCTGTGATATGAAGTTTTTAAGTATTTAACCAAGTATACATCACCTCCTGTACAGATTGACATCTACCATTAATGCCAAAATTCACTCTGTAGCATTGAATAAGCCAACAGATAAATTTAGGTTTTTGACTTTACATTTTATCCTTCCACCCATGTTTGTTGAGTTTGTTCCTTCCTGTTGCTTTTGTCTATGAGGGGTTAGTTTCTTAAGTCCAAAATTCTTACTTGGTTGACAGCACAAAACATTTCCTGCAAACAGATTTGTTTCTGTTAAAGACTTTACCTGAAGACTTTAAATGTTTGGACTTCAGGTGTGACCTCTAAATGGCAGCGTGCTTAAACACTGGCATTTTGTTTCTTTATTTTAAAGTCTTAATTCTGAGACTTAATCAGCCTGAAAACAAGCTCTTCCTATTTATGTATGCAGGGCAGGAAAGGAAGGATATATTTGAAATAAAAGTGCAGGAAAACAAATGGGTTTACAACACGTCCTCTCACTCCGTGTGTTAACAGATTTGCTCTAGTAGCTTCTAAATGAACCTTGCCAATGCAAGGCAATAAATCAGATAATTGAGTCAAAGCAAAATAAGCTTGAAATCCCTCAAGTGCAGCCAGTGTTTGGGCACAAAATGCCAACCCATTAGTTTCAAAGGGAGGAAATGTTTTAATTCTCCCCACTTCAGATAACAGCATAGACTATGTGCTATGTTAGAGGAGGATGGTTTAATTTTATGTATCATTTGAGTCCCATGGCTAAAACCAGATAATTTAAATCTAAAGGGCCTTTTTGAAGCCATGAACTAAATCAGAGATCCTCAACATGAGTTGCTGAAGTGGAAGACAGTGGGTTCAGCTCTGTCAGGACAGTTTACCCAAAGTGAGGGTTTTGTAAGATTTAACTAACAACACATGTGAAGCCAAGTGAGGATCTTGGTTCTGCCTTTATGGAGCAGATGTCCTCTGCTCCTTCTGCTCTGTCTCTAGTGAGCAAAGGCAGAGATGGGACTCTATGGCTGGGCCTGACACTTGGACAAATTCTGGGATCCACTTCTTTTAGCTGATCTCCCTCCTTGGGGAAGCATCCCTGGAGAATCTGGTTCTTGGCATCCCCTTCAGTGCTTTCCTGAAAACATTTCTACCTGTGTCTGAAATGCAGCTGTTGAAATACCTCAGAAAGGTATTGCATGGCATGATGTGTGAAAAGTGAGCAAAGCTCTCCCAAACATCTTGTACCAGAAGATCACTGTCAGCACTCTGAATTTTTCATGCACACAGCATCAGGACAGTAACCAAGCATGTGGGTGAAAGCACTGCAAGTTGCTGGAGATGACCGGTAATCCGGATCAGAGCCGGGAGCTGATGCAATGTCTGGTGTAACTGCAGGGGAATGACGAGTGCTGTGGACACTGATGCTAAGTCTCACCTGAGAACTGCACACTTAAAGCTTGTAGCCTGGCAGTCCAGAAGCTCTTGGCTATCTAACTCATCCAGTGTGACTCTCTTCCAGGCACCTTAGTGCTGAACCTGGGCCAAGCAGATTTTGTCTTTTAGAAAATCATGAGAACCAGCTTTATGATCACACTTCTTTACATTTTCCCTCTTGTTAAAAGCAGCTGTGCCATTTGAGGAGTTGGTGCTGCCTCTGAAAGCCCAGCAGATGGATTTCCAGAGCTGGTTTGCCTTCCCAATAGGAGTATTGCTGTGCTGTGCTCTTCAGACACCTGCCATTCAACAGCCTGCATCTCACAACTGCACCAGCGATGGTCAAAGAATATCCTTCACCCACTCCTACAAGATAGACCTGCCCACATCCTCTCAGATTCAGTTGGAAGCAGATCCATTTCAGCATGAAGACAACAGTGGGATGCAGCTAGATCCTGGGGAAGCTGAGGAAAATGAAGACCAGAATATCATCTTTAGGCACAACATCCGTGTGCATGTACCCAAAGGGGAATGTGAAACTTTGACCCATGTGAAGGGTCTGCTAGAAAGGATGGAGAAGCTTGAGAAAGAAGTGGCAGAGCTGAGAGAAGCTTGCAGCCCTCAGAAGTGTTGTGGGGGAAGCCAAGGTAAGTAATAATTGCAGTATCTGTTCTTAAATCCCAGTTGCAGCCCATTTACTGCAGAGATCTGGGAAGTGGAATCTGTGGATGCTATGGAAAGGTTATGGGGGTTCTGGATGAGTGAAATCTTCTAGTCTTATGGATGGGATGGTGCTCTGGTTTTTGTGGTGCAGAAAGAAATCCAAAGGTCCCAAAGTGCAGTAGTACATACCATCTCTGTAATGAGTGCAGGGGTCATCTCCCCAGGCATCTCCTAGAAATGGAAGGGAGCAGTTCATGAATTTCACATTAGGTGGAAGGATTAAATGGAGAAATGTCTGGGGAAGGAGAGTGTGGGAAGTGAGGGAGGCACTTCTTGTTTCTGTCTCTTCCTCTCTCATTTTGGCCTCCTGAATTCTGCAGTGGTTGAGAATTTGTCTTTTTTTTCCTCCTTGATAACTGACTAAAAGAGCAGAGTTCGTGGTGCTGATGTTTTGTGGTGGCCACTGGCTCTGCCTGAGATCAAACTTCCATGCTGCCTGGTCTCTAAGAAAAGATTTAACAAACTGGTGTTGTTTGGGGCATGGAGACAGGGGGTAGTGCCAAGTCTTCGCTTACATGAGTGGTGCAGGTGTGTAGCAGATAAGAATAATGTGCTCTCCATCTTTATAACAACTGTGGTGAGAAATGAAGAGCTTAAATCCCAGCCAGGAAGATTCAGGTAGGAAGCTGTGAAAAGCTTTCTCATTGACTCTCTGGGGTGGTTGTGGATTCTGCATGTCTATGGCCAAATGTGTTGAGAAAGGCAAGGGCAGAGCTGATCCATCCTTGGACTGGGGCAGATGGGCAAGATGTCTTCAGGTCTTCTCCAGTCCATATTTCTCCAGATACTTTTATGCTTTCCTTCTAATGACACTGAACACACCTTTGCACTCCTAATATTTTTTTTAATTTTCTGTTTCCTCTCATCTGTGTGTTGTGCTTGCTGTTGTACATCCTGGTGCTGCTCTGCCTAGGTGTCTCACCCTGCAGTGGCCATGGGACTCTCTTCCATGAGACCTGCAGCTGCAAGTGTGCAGAGGGCTGGGAGGGCAGCGACTGCTCCTGCCCCAGCCACTGCAGCGGCCGTGGGCGCTGCGATGGTGGGAACTGTGTCTGTGATGAGCCTTACTTTGGAGAGGACTGCAGCCAGCAGCTCTGTCCTGAGAACTGCAGTGGCAACGGGGTTTGTGACACAGCCAGAGGGATCTGCCAGTGCCATGAGGATTTCATTGGAGAGGACTGCAGCGAGAAACGATGTCCCGGGGACTGCAGCGGCAACGGGTTCTGTGACACGGGAGAGTGCTACTGCCATGACGGCTTCTTTGGCCTTGACTGCTCCCAGGGTAAGATATGCCTGTGAGTTATTTCTCCCTTCTTTCTTTTGTTCTGATTTTCCTCTCTACTTCTCATAAACATTTGGTTAATTCTGTAGATAAGCTAAGCCTGGAGTCACCATGTTCCTCTCTGAGTTCCTGCTGGGCTAGGGATTGCTAACTGGTCCTTGTCTTCAAGAATCGCTGGAGAAACATTTCACAATTGGGGAAAGGTGGAAGTGCAGTTAAAGGTAGTGCCAGCCCAATCCTGTGCATGGCAGTTGAAGAGAGCAGAACTGCATATGAAGCCTGTAAATAAGAGGGAACCAGAGTCTCTTAACATACAGGTGAGAGGATAGAAGGTAAAAATAATGTTTGCTGCAGTGTGCAGCACATACCCATAAAGTAGTTGATTTGATAAAACCTCTGAGACAAAGGATGCATAGATCCTTTCAACAACCTCCCTTTGAAGTGGGGTCTTTGGGGAAATTCTCCCTTACCCTGCTTTGTTACAAGGCAGTAGGATTTGCCTGTGGAGACCTGACCGAGCTGACCTTGATGTGTGTGTGTCCACCAGTTTGTGCTTCATCCTGAAAAACCTATTGTCCCCTTCTAACTGCAGGTTCACACTCCAGGCTTCCACACTCAGCTGTTCAACCTGGAAGCTGCTTTTCTTAGCACATTACTGCTTGGTCTCATCTTTCACAGCTCATCGTGGAAGAGAAGTAGCTAAAACTCATGCACTGGGCATCAGGCATTGCTCTGTAAGGGTCTGCAGTGACCTTAGTCACAGTCTTTCCTGGTCTGGACCATTCCTCATCTCTCAGGCTTGATCTGTCTCCTTAGAGACTCACCTTTTATTTAAAAGATGAGCCTTAAATTCCTAATCCAAGCAAGAGCTCTGCATCAAAACTTCACTTCTTTTATCCCTTCTTATCCAGAGACGTTTCTCTGTGGCTTCAGCACTCTTCTCTCCTGTCAGTAGACTGGGATTTACTGCTCAGGAGGCAACACCTTTACAGAGGTGGCAAGCAAGAGAGTTTCTTCCAGAGCAGAAACAATCTTCCTGCTACCCAACTGACCTCTCCCAAAGGGCTGGCTGGGTCCAGCCTTGGATCCTTGCCCTTACATGACACCTGCAGCTGTCTTCTAGGCTCTGAAAGTGTCCTCTGAGCGAGCAAGTGCTTCAGAGGTAACGCATACAGCACAATTGGTTTTGCTTGTTTTGGAGCACCACCCTCCACTCCTGCTTTAAAACTGTTTTCAGTCCAAAGGCAAATGGTTCCCATCTCAGCATCTGTAGCCAAGCACTCCTCTCCCATAGATGTCTGTTCCAACTTGGGTTAGATTTTTGCATCCTGGAAGGTTTATGCAGAACACTGTTTTTATTTATTTATCTATCATTATGATGATGTTGGGTTTTGTGTGCCAGATCATTAGATTACATATTTTGTTACATATTGACATGGCAACTGGAATGTCTGAACATGTGGAAGTTACTATCAAGCATGCAACACTATAATGTCTTGAAATTCCCTCTGAAGCAGGAACAGAGGACAGGGATGCGCTGAACAGCAGGTCTCTTTCTGGGCTTTGTCTACTGGCACTCCAAAATAGCACTGTGGGATATCTGAAGATGAATAAACCAGGAGTTTAAAACAAGAGTATCTACCAAAACAGATTCTTGGTATCTCAGTACAATATTAGCTTAACAATGAAGTCTTTGTGTTGTCAGGAAGTTGGAAAACAAAGGGTAGCTCTTTGCTATTCTGGGGAGCCAAGGTTGCCAACAAGCTCCTGCATGAGCTCCCAGCCCAGTGCTGGATCAATACATGTGCTCCTGTCCTTAGGGCCTCAGCCTGCTTCTGGAGGAGAAGCTCTGCTGGAGAGAGATTGATGAGAGTAAGCACAATACAAGAAGGACTCTGACACTACACACAACCACCTGTCCTCCTAATTTGCCTCAGCACTCTGCCTCTAATGAACCTTTTGATTCAGTCCAGGGGGTCGTCTGCTGCCAGAGAGCAAGAGGAGGAGTTTTTCAAGGGTTACCAAGGCCAGGCATTGCCTCCTTCCCCTTCACAGGACCTCTTCCTTCAGTCCTGACCAGGAGCATTTTTGTCCTGTCCCCAAGTGGTTCATCCCATCATCTGGAGAAGGTGGCTCTGGTGCATCTCAGGGCAGAGGAAAAAACCATCTCACAAAAATGGATCCCCCTGGGCTAGAGAGTCACTGACTTTACAAAAGCCTCTCAGCAAAATGCCCTGCTTGGACACACAGATTGTCCTAGGCATTGTCCTAAACAGATGATACTGGTCTCTTACACCATGACTCTCCTCTTCAGTGAGGCAGATTCAGTTCTCATCTGAACTATGCTTAGATAAGTGATAAACCTCATCACACATATTTAGGTTCTTTATGATTTTACTGGATTATTCAAATCCAGCTTCTGTATCACGAAGAGAGGCAGGATGAATGTTCTAACATTTTATACAAAGGTCTCATCATTCTGCTCATACTGAGGGTGGAATTTGGTGAGAGCAGTGAATTACATGAGGGAATGAATGCTGCCTTTCAAGTGAGAAGGATCTCATTATGTTATCCAATCCAATGTTGCTGACACGTGCCTTTTTACAGGCACTTGTTATCTTTTGTTAGTGCCTTGCTAATGAAATACAGCTGGTGGATGGTTTGATCAGTTTATGATCTGCTTGCTTGTAATTAAAAACCAGGTAAACTCTGACAGATGTTCTACATTGACTGCTTTCAAGGGCTGCTTTGAGACACTGATGAACACTCTGTCTTGTGGCAAAACAGTTAAAGCACTGCTGGTGTCCTGAAATTTATTATGCACAGCAGGTTTTTCCAGGTCTCCTCCAGACACTAAGTGTAAGTTTCCATTAGTATAAAAGCTCAACTTACTACTTCTCATGTAGAAACTGCATTCCCTGGGTTCTGGGGAGCCAAGTGATGTTTTCAAATTACCCTGATAGTGGTAGAGTTCCAGCTTTGCACTCTCTCTGTATTCAGAATAGGTTTGAAAAAAAAATGTCTTGCTTGGCCATGTGACAAGACATCATCCCTGCTGTAATATTTCTCTTTGTTTCTCTTCTAGTTCTTGCTCCTCAGAACCTGCAGCTGCTGAACTCCACAGTGAACTCTCTGGTCATCAGCTGGGATCAGATGATTGATGTAGATAATTACCTCATTACCTATTATCCAGCAGGGTATGAGACACTGGTGAAACAAGTCCACGTGCCCAAAGAGCAGCTCAGCTATGAGATTGTGGGTCTCCGACCTGGCACCGTGTATAATGTCACGCTTCATCATGTGAAGAAGGGGAATGCCAGTGAGCCCAAGTATCTAGAAGCAAGCACAGGTAGGAGCAGGCAGTATTTTTTCTTCAGAGTCAGAAGCTCTTTAAGGTTAGGCTCAAACAAGTGGAGCAAACTGGCTTTGTAACACTCTGCCCAAGTGCTGGAGAACACTTTCTCTTCCCAGCCTCAGTTGCTGTTTCCTGTCACTGTTCTTTTCTGAAAGAACCTGTTCCCTGTATAATGTTTTTCAAATTTCCTTTCTTTCCCTTTATATTGTCTAAATCCTACTTGTATTGACACTCCTGAATTAAGGGAATCCATGATGTTGCCTGCTGCAAGATAAAGCAAGTGGGTTATTAAGAATAATGTACTGTTCAGCTGGAGGCAGGAAGGATTTTAAAGTAAGCAGGATGTCATCCCTAGGTAGTAATAGATGTCTGCAGTGGCAAGTTTTCCTCATAGTCTCTTCCCAGGACTGAATGAGCCTGATGCTACAGAGGTTAGGGAGGTTGGCATGGAAGGACTGCATATTTGAAGCAGTCTCTCAAGAAATGATATATCATTTTGTTAGAGGCTGATATTACACTGCCTGCCTGCACTTAGTGAAAATAGTGATAAGTTTGGTGATTTTTTTTTTTTTTTGCATTTTTCTTGCTTCTAGCACAACAGGTGGGAGCTAAAAGCCAAAAACCTCTCTAGTTGGAGTGTTACCATGGATAGAACTAAGCCTGTTGAAGTAACAACTGTGCTGTACTTGTTTAACTCTTCAGTTTGGCTTAGGAAAATGTCTTGGGCCTTGCAGTAGGTACCTGGGGAGTGAGGGGGGCTGTTTAGCAACTTCCTATCTTCTGTTCACCTCTTGGTGCTGATCCTCCTTCCCAGTCCTGTCTGTGCTCAATGCCATCTGGGTGACAGAGGAGATGGAACACTCCCTGGAAGTGGAGTGGGAGAACCCACCAGCAGATGTGGATTATTACAAGCTGAAGTTCAGATCCCTGCAGGAAATGGATGAGAAAGAGGCCATAGTTCCCAAAAGCAATGACCCGAAGAGCAGATACATCATGACTGGTGAGTGTGGGTATTCCAGACTGGGCAGGGAGAAGTGGCAGGAGCCATTGACTGTCACATCAGAGTCCTCAGATGACTCTTCTCTTGTGGGGATGGCCGGTTTGCCTTCACCTTGTGCCTATCGTAGGCCAGGGTGAGATCTATTTTGGTTCCCCTATCCAATAATCATGGGTGTCATAAAGAGAGAGAAAGCATCTATGCCCTGTGGAGAGCAAGTTTCAAGGGATATTAATTTATCTTTAATTTCTTTCTTGTTAGGAAGAAAGTATATTCTTGATTCTGAGCTGGTAACACTGATGTTATGTAAATGGTCTAAGGGTAAACCTGAACCAAAAGTGCCCTCAAGGCATTCTCAAGACTAAAGGAAATTAAAGAGAAATCTAAACTTTTAAATTCTTCTCTGCTACAAAACTAGAACTGAAGAGATTAAGCAAAATGGCTTTCTTTTTTTTAAAAAAAAGTCATCTTTAATTGTTGGTAATGCTCCCTTTTGTTCTTCTTAGGCCTGAAACCTGGCACAGAGTATGAGGTCACTGTCATTCCCGTGAAGGACGATATCGAGGGGAAACCATCTGCAGTGAGTGGTAGGACTGGTACGTGGAAACCTTGTTTTATGGTAGTGATGTTACTAAAGGGTTTGGGGACAGATCTGTCATGATGGCAGCACAAAAGGTTCACAGCAGCCAGGTCTGCTTGTACCTTCCTTAAGCTTGTCTACACTGTATATTAAACACTAAACCTGGTCCTAGCCGGTCTTTGGTTTTAAACCTACAGTAACTTCCCCCTTAACTTGGCCAACAGATCCTGACACAGGCTAAGCATTGTAAGCCACCCTCTGTATGTAATAACAACCCTCAGGCATGCTCAGAGCTGGGTCTGGCAGTAACTCAAAGTTTGCTGTTCATCACTTCCCTACTAGATCATTGACAGGATGACCTTGCTTAAACCCAGCACGTGTGATTTGTGGTCTGGATGTAGCCCTTCCTCGTGGATCCTCTGGGCAGCTGTCACTGTCTGCCTGGCAGCTGTTAGCTGCTTTGGTCACTGAGCATGGGAGCAATAAGGAAGGGGATAAGTTCTTCTTCCTTCCTCTATTGCCTGGCTCCAGCATGATTTTGATGTTCCCCAGACTGAACAGAACAGATGAACCGAGGAGCAGATGCTCAGGCCTGGCAGTGGTGTGCTGTTCTGCTGGGGGCTCTAGTCCCAGCCCACTGTCTGCTCTGATACACCCACCCCATGGAGGTGAATTGTGCTTGTCTGGTGTGCTGCAGAGTGGCACAGCCCTAGAATTGCTGTGGTGGCTTCAGTCTACCACACCTCTTATGTGTGAATGGACTGAAGAAGGGGCTTGCTGTCCCTTAGAGATTGAAGCTTTGGACTGATTTATCTTCTAACAGAGCCAGAGTCCCATGTAGTCACCTCCACTGTGGGGAGAGCACAGAAGCATCTTTAAGTTGACTTCTGCTCTGACCGTGCTCTCACAACTCAAGGCCTGGCAGAAGCTGCTGTTAATTGGCCATTGTTTTTCCTGTAGCTGGCAGCCAGACTGGAATGTTAGAGCAGAGCAGGAAAGGCTATTGGTTCGCTGATGTTCAAGCTCTTCAAAAACATAGCAGAATATTTTTAAGCTACTACATTGAAAAACAGACCTTGAAGGAGCTTGAATTCTCATGCTACCTGTAAGATTCTGCAGACTCTGAAATTCAGCTCTCTCAAAAAAGGGTTGGTGTGCTGCATCCAAAGACTGAAAAATCCCAAATCAGGCCCGACATTCCTGAGATTATCTTGTAAATTATTCTGTTAAAAGAAAATTGATTTAAACCAATAAGGCCTACAACCTTGACACTGTCAGTGTGAAGTTACTCTTCTTCCTTGAGTAAACTGATTGTTTGGAACAACCTTGGCTTGTGTTTTCAAGCTGTTCCTTGACCTGGGGGCTGCAAAACTTCTTAGGGGAAAAACAAATCTGTAATGAGTCATCCTGCTTATATTCTTATGTATCCCCTGGAACTTAGGAGCTGTGACTAAGATAAATACCAGCTATTACAAGAGCTACCACAAAATTCTGATTCATCCCCTAAAATAGCAGAGCCCTTGGGGTTGTCTAAGACATGGGTTTGCAGGGTAGGCAGAAAGGAAGGAGCAGAAAATGGCAGAGACCAGAAAGCATGGGGTCTGTACTCAGTGCTGTGAGGAGGGCAAGTGAGAAGGTAATGATCTTCCTGCAGAAAATAGTGGAAAGTTTCATCTAAATGGTAGAATGGTCCTGCAATCTACTCACTCTGATCGTGCTGGTTCCTCAGGGATGCCCCTCTTTTTTGAGGAGCTGTAGTTGGTGGGGGAACCTAAATGAGTCTGTGTTTTACCTGGCTGATGCAGCAAAGCAAAAATGCAGGAAATATGCACATGTTATGATAGGTAATGTAGGGGTTTAATTCAGCTGGGGTTTCCAAATCCTGCCCTTGGAAATGTGCTCCTAGGAGTTGACAGCCCAACCAACGTGGCAACTGAACAAGTGACAGAAGATACAGCCACTGTTTCATGGAATAAAGTTGCAGCTCCCATAGACAAGTACGTGGTGAGATACACCTCAGCAGATGGGGACACCAAGGAAATAGAGGTGGGGAGTGAAAATGACATCGTCACCTTACTGGATCTGAAGCCAGGCATGGAATATGTCATCCACATTTGGGCAGAGAAGGGCCCCCAGAGGAGCAAGAAGGCAAGCACCAGAGCTTTTTCTTCTAAGTTGGAGTAGCAACAGCAGCAGCAGAGAGATTTTGAGTTTGAATTTCAAACTCCTTTATTAATTGTACGTGTTTCAGTAAAGCTTCTCCTGCTTTGCACAGGCTTTTAGTGAAGCAAAGCTTCAGGTGGTTCTTACTAGTGTGGCTGGACATGTCTCCAGCTTAGCATGATAGCTCTGGTTTGAGTCCCATCCTGGATGGGCCCTGTGGCACAGCACTGGTTACAGGGAGTGCAGAGGGAAATGAAGCACAGCCGGAACGAAAGCCTGGGAGCGGGAATGTGTAATTCCTGCCTTGCCTTCACAGTGCCCTACACACTGAACCTCTGTCTTGCTCAGTGTACTTCTGCACTGCAATTATAGCTCAAGGAAACAACTTGATTTTTTCACATTGCACAAGAAAATCATTCCCTTGATTATTTTCTTGCCACAGGTGAGCATCTTGTACTGCCAAGCAGCTGAGCTGTCATTATTCAAATGCCTGTTCTCAGTGTGCGCGGCTCTAGGGTGACACAAACAAGGCTCAGCATCTTTCATTAAAATGAGAACCAAAGTACTTTCATCTCACAAAGGAGGCACCATTAGTACATGCAGGTGGAAAATCACAACTTTTACCAGAGCTGAAGTGTGGGAAATCATAGTGCAGCTAATCTGGAAAACCAACAACTGGACGTGCTCTACGCGGAGGTCATGGGTTGTTGGGCTTTCCTACAGACCATGTTGTGAGAGTGACTTCAGGCTCATGCAGTCTAGTGTCACGTTTCCACCTGGGAAAAGGGCAGGGGAACAATTGTAGTAATAGGAGGATATTGAAAGTGGCTTTTTAATAGCTGAGTATGTTAATATATAACACCAGTGGTGTTATCTGGTTCTTCACCTTCAAACCTTCCCTTACAGAAGTTGCCAGTCTAGTGTCCACGTAGAGTGGCCAGGTGCCATGGACAGTTGTAATATCCAGGGGTAGGGTCTGGCTTCTGATAAACAGCTGCTCTGTGAGATACAGCACAACTGGTGGGGACACAAAGGATATGGAGATGGAAAGGACCAGAGCATCGCTGCTGTGACAGGGCTGAAGCCAAGCAAAAAGTATGTCACCATCCCCTGGGCAGAGAGGGGAGCCCAGCAGATGTCAACTTTAGTTTATTGTGAAATAATCCTGTTCCAAAGAGTGGCATTTCAGACAGAGTTTCTGAGCAGTTGATTTGGGGTTTGGGTTAATTTCCAGAGCAACTCAGGCAAGAAGCTGTGATCTTCAGAAAGCCAAAGATAGTAATGCCCTTTTCAGGTCTTTGGGTATAGAACAGTTTCCCAAAGCTCTTCTGTTGTTCTAAATACATTTGATAGTCTAATAGAACATACTGCCTCTGCTTGTAGAACTAGTGTTCTTGTCTTTAGACCACTGTGATGAGCACAGCACTATAGCAAACCTTTGAATAACTAGGCCTTTTTGCTTACAGAAATCGACAGCCCAACAGAGCTGTTGGCTGACCAAGTGACAGAGGATGAGATTACTGTTTCCTGGAACAAAGTCCAGGCTTCAATAGACAGATACAGAGTGAGCTACACCTCAGCTAACGGGGACACAGAGGAGAAGGAGTTGGAGAAGGACAAGAATGTCACCACCTTGGTAGGACTGAAACCAGGCATGAAGTATGTCTTCTACGTTTGGGCAGAAAAGGGAGAACAACAGAGCAAGAGGGCCAGCACTGAGGCTGTGACAGGTAAGAGGGCAACAGCTGCTTGTTAAGTGCAAGGTACAGCCCAGCTTTGCCTTAACACTATGTCCATCCCATGACAGTTTCATAGCAGAGGGAAATTTAGCTCTTTTCTGCAGATGAGGAAATAGAAGTGCAGACAGATTAGAGGATGCCTTTTCTGGCAGTAGGATGATTAAATCTTGTTGCTCTGTTGTTCTTACCAGTCCTGGTTAAGAAGGTGGTGTGATCTGCCCAGCATGAGGGTTACAGGTTTATAAGGACATTGTAAAGATGAATGTCCATGTCCATGTTTCCAAGACCTGTGCTCTAGGTCAGGGACTTGCTGAAGGAAGAGGAGTGGATGTGTACCTGGGTCATCCTGGTCTCTTAACAAAACAGCTTTGGTTGTTCTGTCACTTTCTGGACAGATGACATGTATACAAGCTTCAGAGACTTGTGACTGTAGGTAAGAAAGTCATAGTATCTTGCTTTGCAAGGGATCCCCTCTATCCAGGACAGAACTGGCTGTGCTGTCCCCTCGAAAAGCTTCTGTAAGGATTAAAGACAGACCCCACTCAAACCACCTCAGTGCTTGACGCCACACAGATTTGTGGATCTGATCAGCATGTGATTGGGAACAGGACTTGACCAAGGAAGAGACTGGCAAGGCCCTCGAGGGGAAGGCGGGTCACAGTGTCACAGAACACCCTGACTGACAGGCCACGATCTTCACTGTTAACTGTCTCTGCAGAAATCGACAGCCCGGCTCACCTGATGACTGACCGAGTCACAGAGGACACAGTCACCATCTCCTGGGACAGGGTCCAGGCTTTCATAGATAAGTACATGGTGAACTACACCTCTGTTGATGGTGAAACAGAGGAGATGGAAGTGGGAAAGAACGAGACTACTGTGACTCTGACAGGACTGAAACCTGGCACTGAATATGTCATCTTCCTCTGGGCAGAGAGGGGCACCCGGCAGAGCAAGAGGCTCAGCACTGAGGCAGTGACAGGTACTCCAGAGAACCTTTGTGCTTCTGCATGACACTATTGTGGAGCTGATCTCAAGTTCTGTCCTTTTTTTACTGGCCTGTTGCAGAGTGTATACTAGACACAGTTTGTCTTGTAACCTATGATATGGGAACATCCATGCTAGAGGCACCTTCAAGTTTCCCATAGGGATGGTGCTAAGTGTAGAGAACTTCTAGGAACTGATGCTGCTCTGTTAGCTCAGAAGCTGTCAGCCCAGTGTGAGCTTCACAGCCCTTTGCTGAAGTACTGTGGTGCTTGCTTACCAGCTTTGCCTGCTGGTTTGGGTCTTCAGGTATGCTGGGCTCAAGGTGTGGCCAAGCTCTGCCCCACAGTATTATGCTATGGTGCTGAATCCTGCCTAAATCCAGGATGGTTCAACTAGTGTCACTGATAAAAACAGTGTTTATCAGTTCTTTCTCATATCTCTGCTTGATATTTTGCTCCTGTCTGAGGTTGACTGCCTCAGTACCCTACCCTGTCCTGCTCCAGTTCTGTCTTGTCAAGAGCAAGCACAGTGCTTAGCTACTGAGAGCCAGTTAGTCCATGTCATCCTTCGGTTCCTGAGGGTGGGACCATGGGGCTTTAAAAAGAAAAGCTTTAAAGGGCAACATGTGTGTCTTCTAGTTACCCACACTCTCTGATCTGCACTTTATTTCTTAGAAATGGACAGCCCAAAGAATCTGGTATCTGACCTAGTGACAGAGGACTCTGCCACCATCTCCTGGAGTCTTGTCCAAGCTCCCATAGACAGGTATATGGTGAGCTACACTTCTGCTGAGGGGGACACCAAGGAAATGGCAGTGGGCAAGGACAGGAACATCACCACCCTGACAGAACTGAAACCAGGCATGAGGTACACCATCCATCTCTGGGCAGAGCTGGGCAGCAGGCAGAGCAAGAGGGCGAGCACTGACGTGCTGACAGGTAACTGTGGGCAGAAGGGAGAGGCAGCAGGGTGGAAGGACCTTACTCTTGTTATTTTACATCTGGTGATCTCTCTTTGTGCTACTGGCTGATGGAGATGTGCAGTGATAAACCTGTTCTGGAGGAGTGTGAGTATAGACTGTCTTGACAGAGACTGATGCTGAAGATGATTAAAGAGGAGGCAGATGTTGTGATATGAGAATGATGGCAGTTGATGGTACCCAGCTTATTTCACCAGTCCTTATCGGAAGCACGAGGTGCTTAATGTGCTGTGATCAAACCTAACAATAACAGAGGTTTTAGCCACTAAGTTGAGTTAAGCCACTGTAGAACTGGGGACAGTTAAAAATAATGCCCTGCTCTTGGACCTGTGACCTTAGAGTGGTCCTGTGAGACTGCCAAGCAGGCTTAAATCCATCGCGGTCAGTCAGCTGTGAGGATGGTGGTGTCCTGGGAACATTTCAGGGTCACTCCATACCCACTGGCCTCGCTCATGTACTTGTTCTTAGCTTATGAATCGAGCTGGTGTGTGAGCAGTTAAAGCTTGGACTGAGGGCAAGGTGCCAAGCAGTTCCCCAGTGCTTACAGAGGTCGAGGGCTGCTGGTGGGGGTAAAGGGAGATCTCTTGAGGCCTGAGGACAGGGCAGATCTGGAACTAGAAATGCAAGGAGTTTCAGCAAATTGAAGTACTGGGGAATTTTGATTTGGTGTGGGTAGGTTTTTTTTTTTTTTCTAAGTGGAATAAAAAATGGAGATACCTGAAAATTTCACATGAGGTGAAACTGCTGGGAGAGGGAATGCATTTAGTGTTAGTAGGGATATTGTTTTTAATATCTGCACACAAAAAAGTACCCTTTTGTGTCTTGTAGTTCCAAAGTAATGACACTCTGCTAAAATAACACATCTCCAGAGGGTAAGAAATCCCAACATTTTCTTACTCAAGATGATGCCCGATTATGCCCTGGCATCATTCAAGCCAGCGGTGGCAGGGAGCTGTTCTGCGGTGGCCTCCTGCCCCCAAGGGAACTGTTGACTGGCCTTCAGGAGAGGTGCTGTCTAACCCGGGCTGCCCTTCCTACCCCTTGTTTCTCGTGATGGATTTGGTACCTTTTAGCTCCCTCTCCTGTCCAGCAGGAGGTATGCGAGGAGCTGTTCCGGGATGATTTCTGTGCCCTTTTATTTAAAGCAGCTGTTAAGTGGTGTCCCAAGTGAAGCACGAGTTCATGAGATAATGAACGAATGCTGAACGCGGAGCCCAGTGAAAGGAGGTCTTCAGCTGTGGTGTTTTAAACAAGGGGGTCTGGGAATATTGGTGTTACTGTCCCTGCTATTCTCTTTGGTAGTTTTATTTCTTCTTTGCATTTGTGTCCATTTTAAGCAGTAACCTTATGCACAAGGCACACAGTGTTTTCCAGGAGGAGCCACGCTGCCCCACTCTCCTCGTTTATCTCAGACAGACATAGCCTGGCCTTGTCTTTCTCTGGTCTTTATCACAACCATAATATTTCACTGATGCATTATAATTGTTATGCTTATCCTCATAGTGCTCTTCAAGGTCTGGGAAGTGTCGTCGCCTGGCTTATATGGGGAAGGACTGACTTGATGGACAATGACAGGCTGTAGTCCCCTGGGGAGGTTTGTGGAGGAGCAAGGAGTTGAGATGAATTATTCAGCTAGTTTGCTACAAACTTGTGTGTACTGCAGGGTTGGAGAACTCTTCCCTGAAAGCCAGCACTGCCCACCAAGAACTTTCTCTCTAAAGCTTGAAAAACCAGACAAACCTTACCCCTTAAATTGTTTTCCTTAAGATGGTCCCAAAATAGAATAATGCAAACAAGGGATGAGCGTTAGGGAGAGGCTACTTTCATTGTTGTTACAAATAACTTTAGTGCTTCCCTCCAGATACTTCCAACAGAGCTTTAGAAACTGTTTTTATCTCATAAGGCACTTTTCAACCAATGCTGCAAACTGGTATTGCTCAACGAGAATTCTATTCTCACGCTGAATTTGGGCAGTCTGACTGCACAGGGAAAGTCTGGCCAGGATGTCCATGGAGGAGCTGGTATCCCCCACACAGCACAGACCAAACTGGAAAGCTGTGGGATTCTTTGCATCCCTGCATTTACTAAAGAAGGCTGAAGCATGACAGCAGTAAAGCCTGTGAGGTCATTCTTCATCTGCAGTGCCACAAGGGGTAGGGGCTCTCAGCAGGTCACTCTCAGCCATGCTCCAGGATTGGGGCACAGAGCTCATACCTGTCTGTGGCTGCTCCTCAGGGATTAGCCTGGTGGACACTTCTTAGGCAGATGGGTCAGGAGCTCCTGGGTGCTGCACAGCTCAAGCAATTGCAGGGCACGCAAAGCATCCCAAAACAGATCTGTGGCAGACCCTGGCGTGTTTGGTCTAGGCCTCCAGTGCTTGCTAGATGTGGAGGTCACTGGGTGCCTCTGTACTTCCCAGGTGCTCAGCCCAAGCTCCACACTGCAGCTGCTGTCTTTCATTTTTGCAATGGAATTTGAATTTTCTTTTTCCATAGAGATTGACCCTCCCAGGAACCTCCATGTGTCAGGTGTGACTCACTCTGCTGGTGTTGTTACCTGGACTCCTCCTGCAGCACACATCAGTGGCTACATTCTGACCTACCAGGGTCAAGGTGGTACAGGCAAGGTACAGTGAACTACTCGGTCCTGCAGACCCCACTGAGATCACCCTTATGGTTATGGGCTCTGCCAGCTGGGTCTCGTGGGTATACTGATCATGGAAAAACAATTTTGAGAGGGAATCTACTCTATCCACAGCCCAGGGAGGGAGACCTTAAGGAAGGAGGTGTGCTGCTGTTGTGAGTAGAAGCTGTGGAGGGACTTTGTGATGGTGGGACACCTCTTTCCAACAGATCTCTAGGCACAGAGAAGATGTTTGCTGCTTCACATTTTGAATGTGTTATTGCCTGGGAGGGCAGCACTCACCAGAGACAGATTGTCCTCACTGTCCTAACAGTGTTGCTGGAGACCTTGCCCTAAATCTTCTTTCTGAGGAGATGTACCCTGTGTTTCAAGGATATCCATTAAATGGGCCTTCCCGAATTCCATGAGAAAAGCCCATAAAGTCACATGAAGCGTGAAGCACTGGAAAAGCTAAATGCTATTCAGAGTTGTGCTGACCTCTGGTCTGTTTTATTTGGCAGGAAGTACAGCTGGGCCCTAGCTCACAACAGTTTGTGCTAGAAGGACTGGAACAAGCAATGAGGTACACTGTCTCTGTGGTGGCCTGTGAGGGAGATCGCCGGAGCAGGCAGGCAGACGGTTCCTTCTCAACAGGTAGGATTTGGCCTTGGCTGGGGCACTTCTCCCTGTGCTCTGCAGTTGTTGTGCTTCATGGTAGAGGCCAGAGGTGGAGTTTGTGTTCTGGGAAACTATGTGACCATAAGCAGATCATCTAGTGAGTCAATGATGTGTCTCCTGGCTGGGAGTCCATTCTAAGCAACACCATCTGGAGGCTTGGAAACAATGGGTTAGTTGGAGCAGAGATGGGCCTGCAGTGGACAGTGTTGCTGGCCAACCTTGCTAGCCAAGTGTGGGACAAAGCCTGCTGGTGAGCTGCTGGTGGGCAGGAGAGATGGTGGTACGCTAGCAATCTCTCTGCACCATCTGAGTAAGGGAAGAGCACAGCTGTGTAAGTACTGTTGTGGCCTTGGGTAGCTGTCCAGGATGTCTTCAGAGGTCAGAAAACACGCACCAGAATGGCAGCAAATAAATATCTCGTGCCAGCTTGCTGTGGGAGCCTCTCGTACTGTGCCAGTGCCCATAGGAGTTGCCAGTCACAGAGAAATTGTAAAATACAGATAAACCAAGGCCCCTGTTTACTGGTACTGCCACCTTCACAAACAAAGGCTGCCCTCTGTGCTTTCAGTGTGCCCCAAGACTGTCTCTTACAGCTTCTGGGGACGCCATCCATGTGCCAGCTCACAGGCAGCAGGGGAAGCCACCAGCAGCAACCTGCTGATGCGACTGGGCACTGCAGGAGTGCACAGCGGGGGCTGCTGCTCTCTTTCTCTCTCTCCTTCCAGTACTATTGTCCCAGGGAGGATTCCTAAGGGCGAGAAACAGCTCCTCCAGCTCCACTGCCTGCTTTGCTGATGCCAAGTTCTGCCCCTTGTGTTCTCACAGCTCCCTTCCTCCAGCCGTACCCCGCGGACTGCAGCCAGGTACAGAGGAACGGCAACGCCTCCAGCGGCATGTTCACCATCTACCTGAAGGGGGATGGCGGCAGCCCGATGCAGGTGTACTGTGACATGGCCACGGATGGAGGCGGGTGGATCGTAAGTGATGCTCTGCTCCTGCGGTGTTTATCCCAACGCGGTCGGTGGGCCCGGTGCTGGTGCTAACTGGTGTACCCGCTCTCGCTGTCACTGGGAGCGCTGTGTGGCTGAATGGCTCAAAGGCTGTTTGGTTGTGAAGGCCACCCAGGCTTATAGGATTGGTGACAGAGGGTAGGGACTGAGCTGTGACAACGTGTTGCCTCTTGCCGGTTGGGTCACGAGAGTTGTCTGTGAGGGAGCATTCGGCTGAGGTGGTACAGCATAGCTTAACTCCCTTTCATGAGGAGTTCACTCAGCTGGATTGTCTCATCTTGACCACAGCAGAAGCTGATGTGTGTTGAGAGTTAACACAGTTTGGCTGATGTCTGTTAATATTTTAAATGTACCTGGGCCCTGACCACTCAGTAGCTGTGGAGTGGCTCAAGGGAATCTGGAGGCAAAGCATGGATGCTTTGAGGTGGGGAGTGTGTGTGAACATGAAAGAGCAAATCTGAGGCTCTCTGAGAGCTATATCTCTAAACATACAAATAAAAAATACCTCTATTTCCTTTTCCACCTCTTATTTTCGGTGATAAGTGGTATTTTCTCTACTGAAATAAATTGTGTGTTACTGCCCAAGTCCCTCTGGCTTTGGTGAAGTTTAGAAACCCAAATGTCTTGTGGATTTTCTCTCTAAGCCTGTTTTATCTAAGTGTTCAGATCATGCTCAGATTTGTGTGGTCCACAGGCATCTGTGGAAAGTGTGAAAGTTGCACAACAAAGTGTACATGCCAGGGTTTATGTGCAGTGAGAAAATGTAAAGGGATTCCTGTGTGGGACCTGCTGTGGTGGTACCATCAGCTGGAACTGGCTGTGTCTGAATGCTTCACCTTTTTATCTGCATTTGAATTGGGATGAGCATTCCTCATCCCCATTCTCCTTGTTTCTCTTCATAGGGTTGGAAGAGACCTTAAAGACTGAGCCCAACCCCAGCCTAACCCTAGTCCACCTCTAGACCATGTCCTTCAGCACCTCATCTATTCACATTTCTTATCCTTCCAGAGATGGTGACTCCACCACTGCCCTGGGCAGCCTCTTCCAATCGCTGACAGCCCTTTCAGGACAGAAATTCTTCTAATGTCCAACCTCAACCTCCCCTGGGGCAGTTTGTGACCATTTCCTCCTGTCCTTTCGCTTCTTGCCTGAGAGAAGAGACTGACCTCACCTCTCTGCATCCTCCTTGCAGGGACTTATAGAGAGTGATAAGGTCTTCCCTCAGCCTCCTTTTCTCCAGACTCAAAAGCCCCAGAGCTCCCTCAGCTGCTCCTCACAGGACTTGTGCTCCAGACCCTTCCCCAGCTCCCTCAGCCGCTCCTTGGAGGACTTGTGCTCCAGCATCTCAATGTCCTTCCTGTAGAGAGTGGCCCAAAACTGAACACAACCTGTCAGGAGCTCTCACTCAGCAGTCCTTGCTTTGCAGGTGTTTCAGAGGAGGAGCACTGGCGAGGTGGACTTCTACAAACGCTGGAAAAATTATGTGGAAGGCTTTGGAGATCCCACCGGGGAGTTCTGGCTTGGTACGAGACCAGGGTGTGACTAGAGAAGAGGTGAAGGTTAACTTTGTAGAGCACATAAATGCTGAAATATCCAACCCCTGCTGTGCCTGCAGTCTGGTACTGTTGGCTTTTGTGTCTTCTCTAGAAGTGCCAGTGAAGCACTGCGGGAGCTCTGAAGGACCTTTCACCTTTGGGCTTTGGTGTACTCCCAGAGCAAGCCAAACTCTGGAAAGGTTTATTTTGGCCTTGTGTGTTCCTATGAGAGGAAAAACAAAGAAATAACATTTGTGAAAATGCAGAATCTGGGATACTATGCAGAACTTGGTGTCTTAAGTAATTTTTTTGTCTGTATTTTTGTGTTAGAGACCTCTGCGTGGATCAGAGTCCTGCACTAAATAGGTCAGGATATCTGGAACAAGAGTCTTTAAATGTTCTGGGAAAAATAATGTTGCACTACAGCCAGTCTTGCACTGGTTTAGGCTGTTTGTTTTTCCTGATAGTGCTGTCTCTTGCCAGACAATGAGATAAGAAAACACTGAAACTTGGCAGAGTGTCACTACGGCATCAAGCAGGGAAGGAAGGGGGCAGGAAATAGCTAATTTAACCACCAGGGCCACAGGATGAGATGCAAAGGTGAGCTGGCTTTTCCCTTGTAAGACTAATTGGGATTTTTTTTTCTTTCCTTCTAGGTCTTGACAAGCTGCACAATCTCACAAGCAGCAGCCCCATCCGCTACGAGCTGCGGGTGGATTTGAGGACAGCCAGCGAATCTGTCTACGCTGTCTACGACTTCTTCCAGGTTGCCTCGAGCAGGGACAGATACAGGCTGTCAGTGGGGAATTACAGAGGCAATGCTGGTGAGGAGTGCCTCATACTGGGGCATACTCTCTGCTTTGCACAGGGCAACAGTTCCTGAGGCCTGTCTGTTGGTTTTGCCAGTAGCATGGGAGCTCCTTAGGTCAGGTTAGATCAGATGAGGTTCTCTCAGACGTGTGTACCTCCTGGGAAGGCTGAGGAGGGTGTGCTCACAGGCCATTCTCCTGCTGAAGATAAGAGAAAGTGTTGCTTTCTCATGGGGAAGAGAGGGAGGGCTCTGTGACCCAGTAAGACACCCATCTGGAAAGGGCAGACTGGGAAGCATTTCTGTGAAGTAGCCTGTGCTGATGGTAGCAGTAGTCACTCTGGTGCTGGGTGCTGCCACTAGTAAATCCATTGTGTCCACAGTCTTCCCCTCAGCCTTTAGTCACCTCTTTACATAAGGTTTAGATCTTTGGGGGGTAGGGAGCAGCCCTTGGACATGCCCTCTAATAGCAACCCTTTAGAAATTGTCTGTACCATCCTGTGCTGTTGCTTTTCCTCTTGACAGGCCTGTTCTGTTCTGCCTGAAGGGTTTATAAGCCCTTAGGCTGGGCAACCCTAGTCCCCTACTACCCTTCCTGTCTTTCATCCCTTCCCTTAGGGGATGCAATGACCTACCACAATGGCTGGAAGTTCACCACGTGGGACAGAGACAATGATGTGGCTCTCAGCAACTGTGCTCTGACACACCATGGTGCGTGGTGGTACAAGAACTGCCACTTGGCCAACCTCAATGGGAGATACGGGGAGAGCAAGCACAGTGAGGTGAGAGTTCTCTCTGGTGGCCAGCTCTTCTCCCTAGCCTTGAGAAGATGCATGGCAGGGTGTGGGGGGAGGTCTCTGTGGGGCAGGAAGGATTGCCCAGGCTATCCAAACTCATTTAATTTGAAAGGAAAATTTTCCTGTTGGATAATTCTCACTCTTACTCCATCCTCTCCGGATCCAGAGGGCTTGAGCTCAGGGCCCACTGATCCTTGTGGGCAGAGTGTTTGTGGAACTCTCTTGATTTCTGAGGGGACCACTTGGAATGCTCACTAGGAAACACAGGAGGATGCTGGCTCAGTGTCTCATGTAGCCTGTAGTGCATGACCTGCTGTGCATCTCATTGTGTGGGCTTATTTTGGGCTTGAAGATGGCTCTGCCCTATTGTGTGCCAAACTGAATAGAGACTTGATTTATATGAGGAGTGTCTGGCAGAGCAATTACAACTGCAGTCAAAACCTGGTGAACAATAGTGTCTCTGCTTATTGGAGGGTTAAGTGGTGTTAGAGGGGGACAGTGGTAGCTCCTTACACCAGGTCTGGGTGCTTTAATGAAAGAAACTCATGGTATTTTCCCAGGGGGTGAACTGGGAGCCATGGAAAGGCCATGAATTCTCCATTCCGTTTACTGAGATGAAGATCCGTCCTCAGTCTTCCAGTAATGAGCCAGTCCTGGAGAGGAAGAAGAGGTCTCTATCAGGGAAGAGGAAGAAGATCAGGACTTAAATAGAACTCTGTGCAGGACAGTACCCAAAGATAATGGTTCAGTATTTAAAGTTGGGTTTGGACACTTTTCTCCAATACATTGGAGGTGATCACTGCCTAATGTGTATCCAGAGACCTCCAAATCTGCAGCCCAGCCTGCTTCCAGCCTTTGGAGCTCCTGATGGGTGAGCTGCCAGAGACTGGGAGGGGGCTTTTGGGGACCATCCAGCTTGTAGCTCCCCTGGTTGGCTAAATATGACAAGGACCTGCTTGGTTCAATGTATGCAACTTCTGTGAACTTCCCATAAAAGGAGTTTTAACACACAATGTTGTTTCTCTAAACTTGGGCTGCTAATTCTTCTGTATTCTGTGGTGCCATCTGCTTCAGACTTCAAAAAATTAAATCATATCCCACTAAAAAATAGCTAATTTACATAAGGGTGCACTTTCCTGAGCCCACCTGTGCTGATTTTGGCTGGCAGAGAGTTAGCTTTCTTCATAGTAGCAACTACAGGGCTATACCCCTCCCAGCACTGCTCTCCATCCCAAGCCTGTCTCCACTTGCCTACAAGGCCACTTACAGGCCACAAACAAAACTCTCTGTGCCATTGTTCCATCTGCCACCTCCTGCTATTTCATTAGCACTGCAGTAGTTAGTGATGCTGAAGTGACCACCCTTGTCATCTGTCTCTAAAGCACACGCAGCTGAATCAACCCCATCCTGAATGCTCTCCATCAGGCGTTTCCTTCAGGCTGTCTGGAGATTCAGGTGGGCCCCAGTTCATGGTTTCACTATTTTTTTTCCTCACAGCCATGAAGGTGAGCTTTATTTTCTTTTCCTGAACAGGTATTAAAATTCTGAACCACCAGTTAGAGCCAGGGAAGAAGTATGAAGTCACCAAATGATGCTTGCTTAGAGGCTTCCTTCTTTGAGCACCTTGGAATGTGATGACCCTATGTCTTAATGGTCTTTTCTATCCCAGTGCTCTGAGCTAAATAATACATTTTAAGGAGCCCTTCCCAGACTTTGGGGAAGTGATAAAATTTAAAATAAAGGAGGTCTTGGAATATTTCTGTCATCTTTGCTTTGGGTGGTAGAATTAATTTATTTTTCCCCATTGAAACTCAACCTTTTGTATGGAGCTGGAGCAAGACCCAGGCCCTCAGTGTTGCTGAGCAATGTGGAATGGCTGGGGCTGTGAAAATTAGGTCTGGGATGGGGAACTATGTGACTTCATATGAGGGGTGACCTCATTAATGTCTATAAATATGTAAAGGATGAGTGTCAGGAGGATGGAGCCAGGCTCTTCTCAGGGATGGCCAGTGATAAGACAAGGGGAAATTCCTTGTCAAGGGTTCCAAGTTGGAACATAGAAAGTTCCATCTTGATATAAGGATGAACTTTTTTCACCGTGAGGGTGACAGATCACTGGCACAGGCTGCCCAGAGAGGTTGTGGAGTCTCCTTCTCTGGAGACATTCAAGACCCATCTGGACATGTTCCTGTGTGATCTAATCTAGGTGATCCTGCTTGGGCAGGGGGTTTGTACTGGATGGTCTTTTGAGGTCTCTTCCAGCTCCTAATATTCTGTGATTCTGTGACTTCTTCCCACCTGAATACTGCAAAGCAATTGCCTGCCCAGTGGCTGCCAGGGTCTGGTGGAGGAGAGCTAGCTACAAATCTGTCTGTCAAAGGTGAGTGCTGAGGTCTTGGTTGTGCTTTCAGGGCTGTGGCACTTGCATGGGTGGGCAGGCAGAGACACAGCCGAGCTCTTTGGATATCCAAACCCTGGTGTGAGGGATGGAAGAGACACACAGAGGGAGGAGAGGGAAGGGAACTTGCACTTGAAGTGTTCTGCAGGCTTTGTGCTAAGAGCATGAGGGAAGGGCACAGGAGAGCAATGCGGGTACGCTACTGCCGTGAAGTGGTTTCTCCTCACTGCCCACATGTCCCTGGGTGAGGACAGGTTTGGCTGTGGTGTGTGGTTCAGAGCACAGTGCAGACACCAGGAGGACAAACCACACACACAACCACTCTGGAGGTAAAGCCCACGCTCCGAGGAGCCGCAGGCGTGACTGCTGTGCTGGGTGACTCTTCCCTGTGCAAACCCCGAGACAAAGCACCAGCCTTCGGAAAGCTGAGTCCCACCTGAGAGCTGGAGGCTCTGTAAGCCGTATGCCTTTACCCCTGAGAGACAGAGCTCAAGCCAGACGCCTTATTTGCCACTTCTCAGGGGGGTTTACTTGTCCCCCCCCTAATTCCAGGACCCTATTTCACCAGGTAGGGGGATGAAAGTGGTGGCTGCTGGAAAACCACTGTGAGAAATCTGTATTTCCGAACAGCCACAGGATGGCATCGTCTCTTCACGCAGGAGAACCTTCCCTGTACCCAGCTGGCCTCTGAGGACAGACCTTTTTTGGGTTAAGCAGAGTCTGTGCCTCAGCTTTAGAAGCTGGGACCGCTCAGATAATGCGGTCTGTTTGCCGTCAGGAACTGGCTGTTCTGGTTTCAAGGCTCTGGCTGGTTGGGGCAGTCCCATAAAAATGTCCTGACCTCTTATCGCCCTTGTTTTGCTGCAATACCCAGCCCTGTCGGGGTGACGCTGCCCCAGGGCCTTAAGAGATTCTCAAAATCTCTGCCTTGCCCTGACCTCATGTAGTTTTTCTAGACAGTGAAGATTGGCAACACACCCAGGGGCAGAATCTGAATCCCAGTCCCCTCTGCCTTGTCAGCCCCGTGTTGGTGGGCATTGATTCCTGGCTGGGACCCGGGACCCACCTGGGGCTCAGCTGACACCCAACAGCTGGGCTATGTGAAATGCTGCTGTAGGGGGAGAGATGGTGGGGTCTTTGCCCACCTCCCCACTGCCCCAGGAGGAGGAAGAAGACATTCCTCTTCCCAAAGATGGTGTCATTTGGAGAGAAGACAGAGGTGTTGTACAGCATAGGGCACTGGCTTGGAAAGCAGCAGTGTTTCTTCTGGCCACTGCTCCAGGCTTTGCTGGCTCAATGGACAGAGGAAGAGCCAGTGAGGATCCTGTTCTCCCCTCTTAGTCAGCCTTCACGGGCCTGTGGGGACAGTTTTTGCATCTCCTCGATCCCAGGACTGCTTTGGGATACTCAGCTTTACCTCAACCCCTGCCTGTTTCCAACCTAGTACCCAGGAGCCCTCCCCTTCCCTCTGCAAGGAAAAGAAAACCCTCTGCAACCCTCCTTCCACACGGCTTTCCTTCTTCCCACTACTTTTTGCCCTTGGGGAGAGGAGCTTGGCTGTGTTCATTAACAAGGCAAGGCCATTAAACTTGATTAAGCCAAGCTGTTCCTTTAAGAAAACCTCTGGGATCTGCACAGCTGGCTGCAGACAGAGACGGCACAGCCTCTGCCTGCTGAGCTCTCCCGTGTCTTATCTAGGGCCAGGACACAGATACAAGAAAGATTTCCCCAGGAAAATAAACACATGACTGGGAGCTAGAGACACAGTGTTTGTTTGCAGTGGGAGAGTCATTTATTTTTGGCTTAAAAAAAAAAAAGAAAAAAAAAAACCCAAAAACCCCTTGTGGGGGGTTGTAAATTGGGGTTGGGTTTGTTTTTTTTTTTTGTTTTCCCTACTCCTGTTCCGTGGATTGTTGGGGAAAAGGTTGATACTGGAATGGGGTTGTGGGGTGGGAGGCAGCACGGTGCTGTCTGCAGAGCAGCAGTGTTTCTGTAGCACAGCTCTGCCTGCTGCCTTGGTGGTGTGGGTGATCCCACCGCTGACAGGACCCCTCAGGCTGTGCCTGCTCTCCTGCTGGTGTGGCTGAAGCAGCAGCCCTTGAGCCGCTGCGGAGCACAGAGCCTCGGGCCAACTACATGGATCCTACGTGGATCAGGGCAGGGTTGTATCCCTGCGCCTCCTTCCCCAGCTTGGGGCGGGATCTGGATGGTCTTTGTGGGTACTTGAAATTCAGACCTGGCTCTGAATTCCCCAAAGCCTGGCTTGGAGATGTTCCATGTGACACAGCACAGACAGTTGTTTTGACAGTTCTCTGATTCTTGCAGGAATCTCTTACCCTTGTCTGAAACATTATTTGAGAACCTTTCTGGAGAAGGACCTTCTAGCAGGGAGCCACATGAAGCCCAGCAGCTCCATGCCAGGTAGCCTTTAACCTGTTGGCACCGGCTGCCTCCGTGCTGCTGCTTGTCTGGGTAAGCCTCCAGCCTTCCCTTCACCCTGATTAGTTTTTTTTCCCAATTCTTCCAGGCAGCACCACCCTTCCTCTGGGGCTGTTGGTGCCTCTGGATTGCAGTGGGAGCACTGGCGTGGGCAACCTTCCCATCTGCCAGAGGAGCCTGCTTTTTTTCTCCCTAATGAGTGTGGGGGCTGGGAAAAGTACCTGGATGGGGGAAAGGAGGGAAGGAAGAAGCAATAACGTGCCTGCAGTGCTGGTTCTCTTGGGTCCTGAAGGGACTGAGGGTTTGGGACAGAGACCAGAGCTCTACCTGCATGTTTCTCTCTAGGATTAGATGTGGCAAATCCAGATTATTTTTTTTTTTTTCAGAGCATTATATGATCCTTCCTGTTTTGGAGGAGTTGGGAGCCACTTATTTCAATGCTAACAAAGCAAGCTGGAAAACAAGGCACATATGGGGTCAATTTAAAGGGCTGCATGAGGAGGAGCCTGGTGTCCCAGCACAGCCGCACGCAGCCAAGCCCCGTGATGCGACGTTACCATCGCCACCCTGTCCAAGTCGGACAAAACAGGCTGTGCTGGGACTGGGTGGCACAACCAACCACTTCTAAGTGGTGGCTTCACCCCCCTGCCAGTGAGTTCCCTGGGAGCTGGGGGAAGGCGGCATCGCCCTCGCCCAGGCTGGAAGCGGTCGTGTCCGGCAGCTCCGTCCAGGCTTGCCCACGTGGGTTTGGCTGCTTGTCCCCCAGATGTCTGGCTCTGGCTGGCAGCTCCAGTCTGCTCCAGAAGCTTAAGAACTGGAAGAAAACAGGAAAACAACATCCAGTGTACAGACACAGGGCAAAACCCAGATGTGTTGGGGCTTCTGATCTCACACGCACATGTCCCTGGCTGGCAAAACAAGCTCAGGGAGATGAAGCCTGCTGGAGTGGGGAGCAGGGGGCAGAAGAGACCCTCAGCTCCTTGGGAGGTAGGATGGGCACACAGGCATGGGGGAGAGGAGCATCAAAACCAGAGCAGGGCTGAGAACTGTGTGTGGTCCTGTTAGGTGCTGTGCCTGCCGGAGCAAGGGAGGTGAGGACGGAGAGGGGTGCAGGGTCCAACGGCACCACCCCTGGGGTAAGGAATGACTGTGGCCATGAACTTTCCTCCCCTCTGCTCCTACAGCACATCCCAAATCCCACAGCTCTACAGAAGCCCTCTCCGTGGCACACGGAGCTGCCAACGCAGCGTTGGTGGGCAGTGGTGTGTGCTCATGGGTCTGTTCGTGCAGGGAGGCTGTGTGGAGAGAGGGGCTGGCCGAGTGTGCCAGGGGAGTGTCTGCTGCTTCAGCACTGCCCCGGTGTGCCGGGTAAGGTCCTGCTCCTTAGCAGTTGTTCAATAAATAACTCTAATGCCCGTAGCTAAGCCTTCACACAGCCTCAGCTTGTGGTCCCGCTCCTGCAGCAGCGTGGTGGGCTCTCTAAAGGCACATCTGGACAAGACAGACTTTCAAGGAAGACTAATTTTTTTCTTTTTTCTAAGTGCTGGTGCAAAAGGGCCACGGTCGCAGCCTGCTCTCTCCTCCCTGCCTCCAGCCTGGGTGGCAACGCATCCTTCTGCTTTGCTGCCTTCAGATGGTGTCCTGAGGTCTCCAAGGTTGCCTTTGGTTTGGTGGCTGGGGAGATGGCACATCTCTGAGCCGCGGGGTAACTCTCCTCCTGGCGCTTCTAGCATCTCCAACGCGAGCTGGCTTTGAACGGACAGTCCACTTGTGCCACCTTGGTGGCAGGGCCAGTGAAGAGGCAGGGACTGGCTCTCTGAATGCCTGTTGGTCCTGCAGACCTCCTGCCCGTGCCCCGATGTGTATGCTTGCACGGGAGTGCGGAGGGACAGCCCTGCACCCGGTCCGCTGCGCGCCAGCCCCGCGCGTGTGCTGCGCTGGTGGCAGGAGGAGCGTATGGCCCAGCAGCAGGTCACCCTCGCGTGCTCCGCGGGGCAGGGCGCGTGTCCGCCTGTCCGTTGCAGGGGATTCTCCCTTGGGCACATTCTCATGGTGGGGGAGAAGGGGTTTGGCTAAACCTGTGCCCGGCTGCCCTGCTCTCTGCTGGCCTGTCCACCTGCTGGTTAGTGGCTGGGCTCAGCCTCTTCTGAAAGTCACCGTAAAGTGGCAGCAGTTTTGGCATCTCCTCACCCCTCGGAGTGAGCGGCCGGACGGTCTGGTGGCTCTCGAAGCGGAGGGCCCAAACGCCCACCTCTTGGCTAGATGGGCAAGGACGGCCTCTTGTCCAGCAAGAGCAGCTTGGGCTGGGCTGAGATCCACAGGTCCTCTTCATCCTTCTTCTTCTTCTTCTTTTTCTTCTTGTTCCTCTCGGCGTGCAGCTGCCCGTTGCTGCTGGTACCCCCTTTCCTCCTGCTCTTCCCTCTCCGGCTGCAGAAGCAGCAGTGGCAGCAGATGAAGATGACCACGATGAGGACCACGAAGGGCAGGCCCAACAGCACGGCCAAGCAGACGGTGTTGAAGATGCCTTCCTCATGCTTGGTACGGATGAGCTCCAAGATGGAATTAAAGAAAGAGCTGATCTTCTGCTCCATGCTGGCCCCCAGGCAGGCTCCTGGTGACGCTCCCTCTGCCCGAAGGCCCCGTGGGGTGCGTTCAGCTCCTGTAAGCAGCTAAAAGACCCCACAAGTGTCTTTGGATGGTGCCTGCAGAGACATGAAACCACATGGATCAGGTGAGTGTGCTCTCAGCAACTTTCTCCATGGAGCTGCCAGCACAGCTAAGGCCTCACCAAGGTGAGGTGTCTGCTGCTATGGCGGTCAGGCTGTGCTGCTGGCTGTCTCCATCAGAGAAACAGCCCACCCAGCCTCTTCAAGGGTTTGCTACTGGCATGGGGAGTGGGACAGAGGGCTTTTGGTTGGGCATCCCTACTTGCCTTGGCATCTGGATGAGCACAAATCCTATCCTCCTGGGCATCTTCTCAGCCCTTGCTTAGCAACCGGAGTGTGGAGCCCTCACAGCCCTTTGTAGGGTTTATTTCCTAGCAGAGGAGACATTTCTGCAGGACCAGCTGTCCTGCCCAGGAAGGGACCACTGCAGGGAGTGGTACCATCAGCACCAGGACTCAAGATATCATGGCTCTGTCCTGGCACGGGGTGTCCGCTTTGGACAGGCGGTTTCTCACGATACATGCCCTGGGACAGGTGGCACAGAGATGAGGTGTGCCTGTTCCTGGCACCACGCTGGGGTCTGGCCCTGCTGCCCCAGCACCCCAGGGCGCTGCTGGCAGGTTTGGGGCGGGTGCTGTGGCTAAACCACCTCTATCTTTGGTGGTGGTTATGGTCAGTGGGACCTGCAGGTGGTGGGCAGGAGGGAGGACCCTGGTGAGCAGCCTTGCAGCCACGGCTGCCTCTGTGTGCCCAGGGCTGGCAGCAGAGGCGGTGGGTGGGGTAGGACGGGGGTTGGCTGGGGATGGAGGAGCCTCCGCCGTGCCTCACCTGGGAATCGCTCCAAGCGTTGGGTAGGGCTGAGGAGCATTTCTGCTCCCTGACGTAAGGTTTTCCTCTCCCTTGGGGAGGGAGAGGTGTTGCTGCGCAGCAGGGCTCCCGGGGAAGCCCTCCTGCAAGAGTGAGGAGCTGCTGCCTCTGCTTAGGGCTTTCCTCCTCTCCTGGGGCCAGGCAAAGCTCCCCAGGGGTTCTGAGGAGGGCAGGGGCCTTTGTGCCGGGGGTTTGGCTCAACACTGAGGTCACCAAATTATGGGTTGTGCAGATGAAAAGCTGACAGGAGCAATATCAGACTCTAATATTTCACCTTTGCTCAGCATTTTACGTCAATGTCTTTGCCAGCCTGTGGGATTCAAGCCCCACAGCCTCTTGGAGGAATCCTGACATCTCCATGTGTGCAGGAGGGGAAACTGAGGCACGGTATAAAGAAAGCCAGCACTGCCACCTGGCAAACACCTCAGAGCTGCAGCCTGAACTCCAGAGGCATCCTGGAGGGGATGCTCCACTTGTCCCTCTGACTACCACTTTGTTGCCTCTCCCACCCCTGGCAGCTCTCGCAGATCCCAGCCCCCTCTAGGAGGGAAGGGAAGGGCACCCAGGCGTGTTTGGGTTGTCAAAGGCTCCTTGTCTGCAGCACCACACGCTGGGCCCCTGTCCCAGGGAAAAGGATGCTCTGGTGCCACTGGTGTCCTCCCGCCTCGCTTCACAGTGACACCCGCTTCCTATCTGCAGTCCCATCCACCCCTAACCATAACCCCTGCGCTGCTACCGATGGCCCTGGGAGGAAGTGGGGCCGCCTTGCTGAGGTGGGAACTGGAGAGTAGCCCCTAAAAAAGCATCTCCCAAGGCAAAACCTGCCTTTGGGAATCGTGTCCTGGGACCTACACCCCTGTACAGGGTCGTGTTTCACCAGCTGCCAGCTTCTGTGCCCAACTGCCAGGACCTCAAGAGCCGAATCCTCGGGCAGGATCCTCAGCAGGTGCTGAGCTCTCCATCTGGGACTTCACAAGTGCTCAGATGCTGTTAGAAGGGGTTCATCCCCCCTGCTCCTCCGCAGACACACCGACTGCTGCGAACGTGTTGTTTCATCCCGCGCGAGAGCGTGGCCCAGCTGGCCCCAACTCGCTGCTGGTTTCTCTTCTGAAGAGACACGTGGGAAACGTGCTAAAAACATCTGTGGGAATCTCTGTGGGTGCTTTCCTGAAAAGCTTTGGTAAATGGAGGGAGAGACAAGGTTCTGGGGGGCTTTGGCTCTGAGAAAGCGCTTGTAGCTGATGTTTCAGTGCTGGATTCTGTCTGGTCTGCTGCACCTTTCAGCTTCTGCTTGCTAGAAGGGGAACTACTCTGTGTGTGTACATATGGTGGGGGTTAATTTTTGGAGGGAGACAAGCAGGATGGGGGGAGGCTAAGCCTGTACCCAGGAACGGTGCTGCAAGAGGCAGAGGAGCCTTTTCATCCCCACCTCTGCTGCCAAGCAGCTTCCCAGCCTCAGGAAAGAGGCTGCTCCCTGTGTTGCCTCATTCTCCTTCCCAGCAGCTGATGGTGACATCCCCACCATCCCTACCTGAGAAATCACAGGCTCCCACGGAGGGCTCCAGGAGTGAAATCCCATCCCCCCCCTTCCCTGGAGCTGGTCCTTTACAGCTGTGCCTTTGCTTGTGGGG
>VXBZ01008400.1:47909-71556 GCA_013399135.1 Heliornis fulica | reverse complement strand
CCCCCCCACTCCCATTACCTCCCATTCACACGTTCACTGCAACAGTCCCCACATTTGTGGGTACCAACTGCCCACCCAGGGCATCAGAGGCCACCCGTGTGCTGGCAGTCACCCAGGGGACCCCCACCCACACACCCACCAGCATACCATCCCCTTCAAAGCCACCCTTAATAGGATTGTCTGGAACCATTACAAGAGGTCCCTAAGGGCGAGCGTGGCCAGAGGCCTCGGGCTCGGGGTGGCCACCCAGCCGCAGCACCGAGGGAGCTGGAAGCCCATCCTGTCCCCGGCAGCATGGCAGCGGCCGAGACCTTCGCTGTGTTCCCTGGGCAAACAGCCTGGCTGGGGCTCGGCACTTGTCCCTGATTTAATTGGGCAGCGGCCTCGCTGAGGGAGGAGCTGCCAGTCCAGGCAGTTTCCCTCTCTGGGCGAGGTGTTTTGGCACCTGCCTGGCTTCAGGCTGGAGCGTTGTGATGGAGCTGGAGCTGGTGGGCACCGATAATGCTGACCTCATCATTTCAACCTCCAGTGGTGCTGCCACCCATAAAGGAGAAGTCTGGTGCCACCAAATGTAGTAGTGCCATAAGATGGAGCAGGGAAGCATGGGATAGGCTTAAAGAAAACTGGAATTAATGCAAGGGTATAGAAATGCCACCAGTCAGACCACAGCTCTGTCTAGCCCAGCACCCTGTTCCCCACAGGAGGTCCTTTGAAAGGACACAAACGCCACTTGATGCTTGATTCTGTGGGTGTCTCCTGCAGCGAGGAGTTCCACAGCTCCTTTCTGTGTCATCTGAACAAAAAGGGTCCTTTATTTGGGCAGGGTTTGACCTGAAACCTCCTGTTCTGTTTGGTATCTGGGCTCCAAGGGATCACACTTTGTTTTTCAGAAGCTTGAACGGGCGAGAGGAAGCTGACTCAGCTGCCGGTGAATCACGCCTGCTCCAGATTACGCATCTTGCTGGTGCCCCTCGAGCGCAGGGAGCCACGAAGCCTGGACCAGGCGAGCTCCCATCACACCGTGGGATGTCAGTCTGAGCCCAGCCCTGCGACCAGCTGGAAGTCAAATCCCACCTCCAGCCCCCGTTTTCCATCCATCTTTCCCAAACTCCTTATTTCCATGTGAGATCAAAGTCTTTCCTGTGCCCTAAAAACTTCCCCCCCCCTTCCTGATAATTTCCATGTCCTCCAAGGTCTCCTCAACCCCTAACTTTATTTGGAAAATACAACTAATTTCATGTTGAAAATAAAAATCACCTCTTAGTTTGTCTCTTTTTTTTTTTTTTTTTTTTTTTTTTTCTCTCTCCCCCCTCCCCATTTCATTGGATCCAGCTGATTTATTTTCCAGTTTACCCAATTGCAGAGCTGGGAGTTCTGCTCTTGCCTTGATGACACCCAGCTGGTACCCAGGGCTGATCCCTGGGGATCCTCCTCACTGCAGTGACGTGGGGGGAGATGTGAACTGGCTGCAGATGTGAGTACACCTTCTCCCCCCACCCCTCCCAGCTCCTGTTCCACTCTCTGGTTGGGATTTCGTCTTGCAGACACTGGCCTGGCTTAAAGTAAGCAATGGAAAACTCTGCTCCCAGAGGAACATTCCTCTCATTTTTCTCCCCTTGCTCCTGCCTTTTCCTCTCCATCCCCCCTCCCAGAAAAAAAAAAAAAAAAAGCCTGCAGTTTAAACACCAAAAATAAGGCTTGGATAAAAATAGCAGCCCTTGGTATTTACTTTAGTGGCAGCAACGGGCTTCCTGGCTTCGGGAGAGAATGGGGTGGTGGGATGGGATGGGATGGGATGGGATGGGATGATGGCCCTTGCAGGGGTGGAAGATAAACACTGTGCTGCTTGTTTGGGGGATGGCAGGCTCTGTGGCTGCTTCATCCCCTCCTCTCCCTCAGTTGGGACCTTCAGGGCTTTGTCCCCTCTGGGAAGTGGGAAGCCCTGGGGATGGGGTGGGTTTAGGCATCCCAGTCCCACCTGGGTCCCCACTGTGGTTTGGGGCTGCCCTCAACTTCATGGGGCTCAGCCTGCCGTGGGCAGCGATGGGGGGAATGACCCTCAAGCTGGTGAGGTCTTTTGGGGGTGCTGCTTCCTCAGCCACCGCCTGGGAGGCTTTGGGTGCAGTGAGGGCTGCTGAGGTGGGCTGCTGGAGCATCCCTCCCTGGTGCTTCAGGGAAGGAAAGGGCTGGGGAGCAGGGTGGGGGCCTTGGGCGCACCCTCAAGTCCCGCTTGGAGCTTGTCTTGGACACAGATGGGGCAGGGGCACCCCGAATGTGTGTCTGCCCCGATGGGGGTGGGAGCAAGCGGGAGATGGCGGCTTGGGGCGTGTTTCGGTGTGTGCCGAGGGGTTTGGGAGGAAGGCGGCCGGGCTGCTTTGTTGTTCTGGAGCTGCTGATTGTTCAGGGTGTGCAGACCTTCGGGAGCTCCTTCCTGAGGAAATCCTACAGGCAGAGCAGCCGGTGGGTGAGGGGAGAGGAGAAGATGGGGCAAGTCCCGGCAGCGTGATGTGCATTTAGGGGTGCCTCAGGAGTTAGTGAGAGGGTGGGGGGCTCCTTCCCTTGGCATGGAAATGAGGGTCCTGGCCCCACACCGGCAGGGATGGATGGACCAGAGGCAGAGGAGAGATGGATGCTCAGGCACGACCCCCGCTGCTCCCAATCTCATGCCTCCTCCTGGAGCAGCTGCTCCCAGGGCTTTCCTGTGCTGGGTGGGTGTTGGATCTGGTCTGCCAAGGTGGCTTTTTCGGTGAAGAACCAGTTGTGCTGACTGTCCCCTCTGGCATGGTCCTTCCCCCACAGCCCGGCCCAGGCAGGCAGGGACACCCAATCCCATTTATTTAATGATAAGCAGTTCCCAAATTATTAGAATTATTTTTTTTAAATGTTGTTGTTATCCCTTCCACAATCTAGTCCCATGTGGGGAAGCCATTCCCAGAGATCTCCTGTCCCTCAGCTCGGGGCCATGTGAGGACTTCTGGCCTGTGCCCCCAGAGCAGTGATGTTCTGTGCTGCCCTTGGGCTTGGTTCCTGCCTGGGGATGGGGACCGTTTGACCCTTGCTCTTCATGGTTCAGAGTCTTCCTCCTCCTCCTCTTGTTTTCTAATGGGGGGGATGGGTGAGGAAGATGCAGCTGTAGCTCAGGCAGGGTGGCCCACTGGGGGTTCGGCCCACCCTACCCTCCCCCCTCCCATCTCACCCGGGAGGGAACTGAGAGTAAAATACAAATTGTGGTGTGTGAGAGAAGCAAAACACAGTGGAAGCCTTTCTCCTGGGGAGGGGCTTTGCCTTTTTCTGCCTCCCACGAGGGAGAGCAGGTTCCTTTATCTGGGGAGGCCAAGTTCCCCCGGGGCCAGAGCGGGGAGAAGCGTCCTGAGGTCGTGGGTGAGGAAGTGATACCAGACGCCAAGGGCAGATGCCGGCTGCTTTCGGCGTGACCCGGGGGCGGGAGGGCATGAGGGGCTGCGGAGGGCCAGAGGCTCGTCCCAGAGGCAGGGGGGTGCCAGCTGCCAGGGCTGCTCCTCACACCCCGGCCCTTCTCCCGGGCGCCCGTTTCCAGCGCCTTCTCCTGAAATTCACAGAGGGAGGGTTTCCCACTCCCCCCTCCCCGTCCTGTCGCTTTCTGGGAGGATTTTTTTCTTGTAAACATTTGCAGAGTTACTTCCTTTGAACCCGTCTTCTGTGGCGATGTCACCAAACGCAGGGCAGGGTGCGGGGACAAGGGGACTGTTGTGGCACACAGAGGCGGCTTGTGTTGCCACCAGCGTCCCGGCACATCCCGCCCTGCCGCCCGGCAGCCGTGCCCGCGGAGGAGTAACGCTGGGAAGATGCCCTGGGGGGGAGCGAGAGGGTCAGCTGCGCTGCTGGGAATAAGCACGCTCAGATGTTGTGTGGTCTGCACTGGGTGGGGAGGGTGTCCCATCCCCAGCACCCCTAACACAGCCAGAGCCTGTGGGGGAGGGGGCTGCTGTGGGTGAGTCACAGACTCATGGAATGACCAGGTTGCAAAAGAGCTTTAAGATCACCAAGTCCAACCATCCCTGTCCTTTCCTAAACCATCTCCCTGAGCACCTCATCTCCCCATCTGTTAAATACACCCAGGGGTGGGGACTCCACCACCTCTCTGGGCAGCCTGTGCTACATCCCAACAACTCTTTGGGGGAAGAATTTCTCCCTGACATCTCATCTGAACCTGCCCTGGCACAGCTCGAGGCCATTCCTCTTGGCCTATCCCCTCTCACTGGGCAGAAGAGACCATTGTCCACCTCTCTACAACCTCCTGTCAGGTCATTCTAGGCAGGGAGAAGGTCTCCCCTCAGCCCTCTCCAGACTCACCCCCCCCAGCTCCCTCAGCCGCTCCTCAGGTTTGTTCTCCAGACCCTTCCCCAGCCTGGTCACCCTCCTCTGGACCCACTCCAGGACCTCCATGTCCTTCTTGGGGTGAGGGGCCCAGAACTGAATGCAGCACTCGAGGTGCAGCCTCACCAGTGCCCAGTCCAGGGGCACAATCCCCTCCCCAGGCATGCTGGCCATGCTGGTTCTAGCATAGGATCACAGAGTTGTAGGGGTTGGAAGGGACCTCGAGAGATCATCGAGTCCAACCCCCTGCCAGAGCAGGTTTCAAGCGTACCATAGTCCCTAGTGACAGCTAGTGCTCCCCTTCAGCTCTTCTGCCTCAAATACAATGTACAGATCGGGGATTTTTGATGTGGAAAATGGCTGGAACAGTTTGGAAGTAGAGAAGTCATTGTGTGTCGAGGCCATGGCTGTAGCGTGGGAAAGGGTTGATGAGCCTGTGAGCTGCTGTTCACAGCACTCCTCATCCCACACAGAGGGGGCAGATCAATGATATTTAAAAGCTCTGCATTTAGATATGATTTAAGGAGGTTTTTAAATATTTTTTTTTGCCCTCTACATAGTTAGTCTTTAGAGCTTGTAGCCAAAGGAGTTGAAAATATAAAAGCAGGAATGAGGGTTTTAAAGGGATGATGAGCAGCACATCCAGGCTTACGAGGGGGCATTAAAACCCAGGAATGTTAAAGACAGTGCTGTAAAAATCACATCCCACAAGGCATGAAGCAGCTGTGAATTCACAGGACCAGGATGCCCCTTCACAGACCTGCTCCAGCCGCGTGACTCCCCCCGTGGTGCTGCCGGCTACAGGGTGAGCATCTCCCTCGGGGTATTTTTTTGGGCTGAGGTCGCAGGGTGTGTTGCTGGGAACGAGTTGCTCGAGCTCCAGGTTTGGGATGGATGCCCAGCTCCCTTGCTGAGGACCTTTGTACACCCTCCTGATGTTTGTTGGTGGAACAAAGTTCCTGAGCATCGCTCATGCAAGAAGGGGACTTTGGTAAGAAGGCTGTGATGAAATAGCTCTGTACAAAGTGCGAGGGGGTGCTGGCAGTGGGATGCTCTTTGGTGGCTGGAAGTGCCTCAAGAGGAGAGTGGCTGCCTGCAGCATGGCCTGTGGGTTCTGCCTGTACAAAGCCTGGACTGCCTGGGGTGGTGTGCTCCTCAGAGAGGCTGGAAATGTGAGATGCCAACATGTGTGGTGCTGCAGGACCACACGCTGTGGTTTTGAGCTATGTGAGGATGGAAGGTTCTGTGCAATGTGGGTGGTGGGCATCTGTGATAGGTCATGGGGCAGAAGCTCTCCAGAGGCTGGTGTCATGGGGCAAAAAACCTCCATGGACTTCAGTCAAAGCTTGGAGTGTGTAGGAAGGGGCTCATACCAGCTGTCACCGTGTCCTCACCCCACCTGAAGTGTGGAGCTGGGCCATGGCTCTGGCTGTGGAAGGTGGGTTGTGGCTCCACATGCTCCTGCCTTCTCTGGGCACCAACCTCTGAGTGATGTGTGCAATGAAGGTGTTTCCTCCAACTCTTTTGGGGTGCTCTGAAGGGATTTTGAGGTCCTGTGGGCCCTACCTGGCCCCAGATGTGCTGAACAGGGCACAGTGGAGGGCACTATCCTTCTCTAAGGGACCACAATCAAATCCCACTATGTTGGGTGAAGTGTTTGGCCAAGTAGGGCGAGACTGGGATGACCAGCACTGGTGCAGGCAACCCTTCCTCCCCATGCCAATCCCATCTCTCTCTCTGGGCTCCTCCATGTACATGTGAGAGACCCTGGGCTTGCTGGAAGGGTCTTCCATGGCATTGACTCCCTTCAGACATGAAAAGGGTCATTTACTACAGACAACTGAGTCTGTCCGGTTCAGACTCGGCGCTTTGCCGCGCCGGTGGCTGTGGATGCGGAAGGGAAACCCCGTGCTCACAACTTCCTTTTTTTTTGGTTTGTTTTTTTTTTTCCTCCACCCAAATTGGAGCAAGAAAGGGAAGTTGAGACGCTGCCACAAAGCAAATTCCCCTGTTTTGTCTTTCTGAAATTAAATTCAGAATAGAAAGAGGTTGTGGCCTCTCCTTCTCTGGAGACATTCAAGACCAATCTGGACACGTTCCTGTGTGATCTACTCTAGATGATCCTGCTCGGGCAGGGGGGTTGGACTGGATGGTCTTTTGAGGTCTCTTCCAGCTCCTGATATTCTGTGAATCCGTGAAAGTCCGAAGTGTTTTGGCAGATGAGCTTCTTTCAGGCTTTCCCATCCTGCCTGGCTACGTGTCAATCACATGAAAAACCCTAAGACTAAATACAGATCGTGTGCAAGGCGAGAAGAGGCTTTCAACATCCTCGTACTTGTCCCTGAGCCTTTTGCCACACCGCTGTCAGTGTGTTTGCCTTTGGCTCCATGTTCCCCTGGGAGCGTGTCCTGCTGGAAATAGCCGCGCGGTCGGGTTTTCCCATCGTGCTGGGAACGGATCGGTGTTGGAGCTGGGTTTGGGGGAGTTTCTCTCTGCTCCCGAGCTCTCACACCGTGGTTTTGGTTTCTCTGGCTGTGGCCAGCAGAGCCGAGGGCTTCTCCAGCTCGTGGGAGCAGCAGTGTTTGCTCACAGAACATCCTGAGCTGGGCCGAGGCCGAAGCGCAGCTCCCCGACGCGCTGGGGTTGGAGGACCGGCCACGCTGACCCAACTCTGCGGTCGCTTCCTTATTACTTGTCTTAACAGGGTAGCTCAGGCCAGGAGGAACTGTGGGAACCTCTGGTCCCACCCACTGCCCAGAGCAGTCTTGGAATTGGAATGGGTTGTTTAGGGCTTTCTCCAGCCTGGTCTTTAACACCTCCAAGGGTGGAGGTGACAACACCTCTTTGGGCAGCTTGCGCTGATGCTGGGCTGCCCCCAACGTCTCATCCCTCTGTATGTGTGTGTGAACCCAAAACCTGTGTGTCTCTGGTGAAAACCCAACCCTTGGTGACCAACAGCTTCAGGTGCAGAAGAACATGAGAGTCACCCTACTGAGAAGGACCTGGGGGTCCTGGTGGGCAAGAAAATGATCATGAGCCACTAGTGTGCTCCTGCAGCTCGGGAGGCCAATGGTCTCCTGGGCTCCATCAGCAGAGGGGTGGCAGCAGGGACAGGGAGGGGATTGTCCCTTTCTACTCTGCCCTCAGGAGGCCCCATCTGCAGTTCTATGTCCAGATCTGGGGACCCAATTCCAGAGAGATGTGGAGCTGTTGGAGAGGGTTCAGAGGAGGCCACGGAGATGATCAGGGGCTGGAGCACCTCTCCTGTGAGGACAGGCTGAGGGAGCTGAGCTGGGTCAGCCTGGGGAAGAGAAGGCTGAGGGGGGACCTCACTGCAGCTAATGATTAGGCATTAGGGATGGAGGACACACATTCCTACTTGGTGTGACATCAAGGCTGGGATGCTGCTGGGCTTGGGTGCACTGGGGCCCCTCTCCCGCCCCACTCCCAGACAGGCACACAGCTCACTCCTTCGGTATCTTTTATTAATGTATAGAAAATGCATTAAAAAAAGGAACTATACATAGCCTAAGAGCGGTCAGGACTAAAAATACTAGTTAACAATGGTTAACAAGCGTCGATCCCATTCTCCGAGCTACGTTTTCATTAAAGGGTGGGGAGGGTTGTTTAATATATTATTTACTTATATTATTTATTTTATTTATGCCTTTATTTGCTTTTATCTTCCCCCTCATTTGGTTGTGTTGGGTTGTGTTTCAGTTCATGAGAACCCGCCCAAGGGATTCCTTTGCCTCTGTTCTTCCTCCTTACTTATGGGCTTTGATTATTTTTAAGTAACAAACACCGTTCCAGGGTAACACCTGCACATGGGGGGCTGCTTGTTTGTTTGTTTAGGTCTCTTGGTCACCATCCTTCTGTGAAAGCACTGACACCTGGAGAGCTGTGGGATGAGTACTGAGGTGGGTCCAGGCATTGGCATCTCCCCAGGGAAGAGTCTTTCTCTCACCTGTACTAGAAACTTCTCCCCTGAAAGGGGCGAGGAGCTGCCACCACTATCTGGGCACCATCAGGTCTAAGGAAAGGAGAAGGTGACCTTGGATGGTACCGGTGGTCCCCAAGGGGCTCAGTTGGGTTTGATGGCCATCCCAGGGTGTTGGCAGAACAGGGATGGGCTTCTTGCCTGGTCCCAGACAGAGCTCTTTGTTAGAGGCTGTGAGTTAAAGTGTTGTTTTGGGGCGAGAGCTCCTTGCCGGCAGTGTCTGATAAGGTCAAAGCTTGTGGGCACTGCTGGGGGATGCAGGGCAGGGGATCTGTGGTCACCTCAGGGTGCAGTGGTGGGGAAATACCAGGGGAGTGGCTCTGTATCTGGATGAAGGGCCATGTGCTGGCATGAAGGCGATGCACTGGGTGTGGGATTTGGATCCTGCTGCATTTTGTCAGGTCAGTCTAAAGCCTGTGGTGGGCACGGGGCCACCTCAGGATGGGCACACCACTGCCCTTGACCTCACCTGCCACACTGCTGGGCACGAAGGTGGTGTGAGCTGAGCATTCCACCCTCGATGCTTCTCCTGGGGTAAGCACTGCTTTGGGGAGGAGGTAAGAAGTTGGGGCAAGAAGGCATTTAGGCTTTGGGATGCCCACAGTAAAGTGATGCAAAGACAAGGAGTAGAAGCAAAGGTTTCTTCTCAAACTTTGTGTGGCTCTGATACTCCCAGCATCCTCCTGCCAAAACCCAGCTACCTTTGGGGAAACCCTGGCCTCTTCCTTTCCCCAAATGATTGGCTTATAAATCTTACCCATCTTGACCATCTTGGCCATCTTAACCATTGGTTTGCTGGAGCAGCTTTTCCGTTCAGGCCTTTTTTCTTCTTTTTTCTTTGGTTATGTTTGAGTGCAGTGGGTGGTGGGCAGGTGGACTTGGAGGTCTGCCAGGAATGGTGTCCTAGTTTCAGCTAGGGTAACTTTCTTTCTATCAGCCAGTGGAATGCCATGTTTGGGAGTTGGGATGAGAGCAGCACTGATAACACCCTGATGTTTTTAGTTGTTGCCAAGCAGTCAAGGACTTCCCAGTTCTTCGTAACAAGAAGGTGGGGAGCTCTCAGGAAGCTGGGAGTGGACATGGACAGGACAAACTGGCCAAAGAGAGTATTCCATGACAATTACATCATGCTTGCTATAAAGGGTGACCAGTGGGGGAGGAGGGCACGGCTTCAGGACACTCGGTTTTGGGGACGATCCGGTTCCAGGATGGCTCTGAGCTCTGTGGCCCTAAGTGTGCAGTTCGGTGAGAAATTGTATCTCCAGTTCTGTATATTTCATTATAAAGGACTATCACTGTTATATCTGCTTACTGTCCCAGCAAACTGTCCTTATCCCAACCCCTGAGGTTTGTCTTTCTTTGTTGGTCTTCTTTTCTATCCTTGCACGCCCAGCATTTTAGAGAGTGTGGCCACGTGATGTCCAGCTCTCAGCTGGGGCAAAACCACAACAAATGGAGACACAGGGAAATCAAAATTGTCTGAGAGATGTTTCCTGCCAGGGACTATTTTGGGATTAGAAAAAGAGGTGACTTTGAAAGGCTGTGGGGGTCTGGGGCACGCATGGTGCTCTGCTGGGTGAAGAACCTGACATGTTTCTCCTTGCTTGAGGTTATGGTGATGGCATCTTGCAGTGGGTAGTGTGGTTTGGGTAACAGCTTCAGGTTCACCTGGGGGCCTGGGTCAAGCCTGGGCTGTCTGAGATGGGTGGCAGAAGAGCCACCAGAGCCTAGTGACGGTTCCTGTGCTGGAGCCAAGGTCTCTTGAGATGAGTGCTGGTGTGGGATCCAGGGTTGGTTTCTACAGGTTCCAGGCCTGTTGCTAAGACTTCATTCAGTGTCGGTGCTATGCTGATGGGGGACAGGGCCAAACCTGATCCAATTGGAGAATGAATTCAGGAAAAAGGACTTGTCCAACCAGTGATAGAGAGTAAAGAGAGACTGTACTTATCACCTGGCTGTTCTGCAGCATCAGTGTTAAGGACAAATTCATCTGAAACTGCTGTCAGGAGCTTTATCCACAAAAACCCATCAGGCAACGATGAAAAATACATTTTTGGAAAATTGTATCTTGTAGATGGACAATGTGAACATGGGACAGTGGCCCAAATGACTGGGTTGTCCTTGCTGATTGCTTACCTAGGCTTGGGTTAGGTCATCGCCAGGGGGACAAAGCCACCACATGTAGGCGTCTTTCCCTTAAAAGATTTTAGCAACTATGTTTCAATGAGGTAACAGAAACGTACCCTGTTTGAGATCCAGGACCAGCATTGGTATATAGCAACACTGGAAGGTTGGATATCATCTCCAAGGATGTCCTTCAGATGCCATGATGGAGTTAGAATTGACTGGGCCTTTCATCATTTCAACAGGACTTGAAAAGGGATGAAGGACATAAGCAGGGGTGGGGGAGAGACACACGTCAGGAAATCTGTTTAGAGAGTAATCAGCCTGTTTGATGATCTTCTTTTGAACCTCCTGGAAAAGCTTGGCATGTTTTGATTTTCTGTTTGACTTGCTCTTTTGAAACGAGAAGTTTCTTGCTCTCTGCTTGGTGGTGAATGGTGAGCTCCAGTGTCTCTGCTGACGTCTCCTCCCGGGTGGGTAAGCGAACAGCCCCATCGGAGACAGGCGATCAATGCGACCACCACCCTTCTCTGCTTCTCATTAGCACGCTGCATGCACTGTGCTGCTTTTGTTGGGACAGCTCTTGCCTAGAAACTCTCACTGATGTTGGGAAAAACATTACTCTGCTGGTCTGCTAGGAGGCTTCTTAAGTGTTAAATGGTTTTGTCTCCTGCTCCGTGTTGGGTTTTGGGACCTAAAAGAGGGCAGCTGCTCGGGAGATGTGATGTGCTGCCATCTGTGACATGGCCATGGCCTTCGAGAGATCCCATCGCCTGCAGCATCTCAGACTGACCTGCTCCTTGGCTTGTTGCCTGGTTGGATGCTGATGGGAAATAAGAAGGTGCCTCATTTACATATGAGATGTTGCTGGGCTACAGCATCCTTCCTCCAGGTTACACTGAAGCTTGCAAGCTGACAGCTTGAAGGGCTGGACCCCGTATCTAGTCCTGCCCTTGGGGGTAGCTATAATTTCGTGGGCCAGTACATGGCATGGACAATGAGGCCATGTTTCCAGCTTCTTCTTCAGCTCTGCAGCCCTAGTGAGTAACGTCAGAAAACCCAGGAGCGTGACCACGAGAGAGCCACTGGCCTGAATTCTAAGCTACTGCAAAGATGCCTTTATGTTGCCATCTGGAAGATGTTTCTTGAGACAAAGCAGCTTCAGTGTTGTAAAATCAAAAAGCAGTGTTTAGAGCTTGTAATGTTCCTTTGGCCCTGAATCCAGTGCTGAGCTGCATTGTCCTTGGGTGTGGGACAAGTCCTTTCTCTGAGACTAGACCAATGACAATGCCCACCATTGATCAGAGCCCTTGGCAGAGGAGTGACTTCAGCCTGGTGGTCCTTTGGGCTGCATAGAGGTGGTGTCAATGACAACAGAGGGTAACCAGAGCTATTTTAAGGGTCTTTCATCCTTAAGATGGGAGAAGTTAAGGATGGGAAGTGCAAGCTCCTCTCCAACTCCTCTCTTCTTCCAAGAGTCTTGAAGTGCTCCAGAATCTGCTTGGACTAAGCCTTCTTTCCAGGAGGGGAAGCAGTTAATTTGCTGTTAGAGAGATGGTGATACCAAGGCACTGAGATTTGAGTCCCCCTTGCGTTGGTGAAGAGGGATGGTGCAGGAGAAGGAAGGGAATGGGCATTTCTCAGCTTACATGTGTTGTCTCTGGGCTGCGTCCTCACCCTTCCCTCATGCTTGGAGGACCCTGAACAAGAGCACCTGGGCTGTGCTGGCTGCCATCCAAGCTGTGGTTGTGCGATAGCTCTTTAGGTTGCTGGTCCTTCTCTGAGACTTTTTGGTTTGGGACCAATGGTCTCTGTGCGAGACAGCGTGGCAGCATACAGAAACAGCAGAGGAAGCAGGCCCTAGACTTCTAAACCACGTGTAGTGATTTTTCTCCCAAGGCCTCCAACTTGACTCCTTTCTTCTCCATCAAGCTCAGCACAATCCAGACAGATGTGCACCTGAGGTGGGATGAGTTCAGCTCGGAGGAGTGGACATTAAAGGTTGGGGCTGGTGCAGCAGTCCTTGTTCCCTTCTACCCCACGTATGTGAGGATGGTGTTGGCTGTGATGGGTCCAGAACGTCAGTTGTGGGTCCTCTGGAGTTTGTCTACTCACACAGATATTCACCAAGCCTTCACATGGGTGGGATGAGCCTCGTGTTTGCTTGTCCTCCATTGTGTCCATGTGTACAGTGACTGTGCGTGGGGGAGGGATGACCAGGCTGTGTGTCCTTGGCCATGAGGAGAGATGGGCCTCTGCCTGCTAGAGGAATTGGTGTCTACAGGATGTCACAAAGCTTGGGACCTCCCTTCCAGGAGGGGATATGGAGGCAGGGAGAGGATGGGTGTTCCTAGCTATGACTGAGGTGGAAATGGCCGCACCAGGGTCCCTGTGGTGAATGTTTCTGCCACGAGTCCCATGACAAACATTTCTAATGGGGTTTGCTGGGGATTTCTAAGTCTTTTAAAAAAATATCAAAAATCTGTCTATCTGCCTCTCTCTGTCTTCTCATGTTAAGGGCCAAAGTATCAGGGTAGGGAGAGTGGAAATTTGGTATTTCTCTGGGACAGATGCAAAGCAATGAGGTCTTTCCTTTCCCACAGCCGTTGTTCATGCCATGGTTCCCTCCAGCACTCATGAGGGGCAGGTTGCTATCATCTCAGATGAGTAGTAATTATTTTCTTGTTTCCCTTTTCATATTATAAAATACAAACAAATGACAGAAAAGGTCAGGTGGCAGGAGGTGGGAGGGGGCTCAGCTGGCTCAGAGCTGTAGGGACCGTCGCTTCCTCCCAGAGATGTTACGGTGGTTGTAAGGTCGCATCTTCATTTCCACGAAGGGGATGGAGAACTCGTGGCCTTTCCAATGGTACCAGTTAATCCCCTGGCAGGAGGGAGAGAAAGGCACAGTGTAAAACCAGACCCTAATACAGAACTAGAGTGGGAGAGGAAGGAGGCAAGGTTGGCCACCATAGAGAAACCAGAAGGAAGAAGGTGCTACAGCAGGAGTAAGAAACTCTTCTGCTCTGGCTTGGTTGGCTTTTCCCCACTGCTCAAAGACTGCTCTGATCAAATTTTATGTATGTGGTTTTTATAAAGGGAACTTGACAAGGTGCCATGGTAAATAACCATGGCAGCCACTCTGGCCACAATGCACCAGCCCAAACGTCCTGAAGGTGGTTCCCTTTGCTCCAACTTGTGTTGGGCCACCCCTGAGGTGCTCCTGACCCTGATGTACCAACCACACAGCCCTGGCTTGGGCTTGTGATTGTACTTAGTCACTCTGCTAGAAGAAATGCTGATGGGTTTCAGGCCCTTACCTGACTGTGCCGGGACTCTCCGTACTTGCCGTTGAGGTTGGTGCGGTGGCAGTTCTTATACCACCAGGCCCCCTTGTAGGACATGGCGCAGTTGGTCACTGCAACGTCATTGTCCCTGTCCTTGGTGGAGAAGGGGCGGCCCTGGTGATAGGTGAGGGAGTCCCCTGTGGAAAGAGGTGTCATTAGAGGTGATGGAGCACAAGTGATCTGGTCTTTTCAGAAGGAAATTAGGATATTCCAGTGTAACTGGTAGCCTGTGGATTAACAGTTCAAGCAGCTGAAGGTCTGGGACTAACAACTGGATTTGCTCACAGCAGGTTCATCTGAGGTCCTCTGCTGTTGGTTTAGGATAAGTACAGACCATAACAGAGGCTACTTGTGTTTGGAAGATAAAATGCTATATGGGTTCTGGTCTGAATTTCAGTGTTTCAGAAGTGAATTAAGTCCTAGATTTGGTCATCCCATATTTCCTGAAGCCTGGGTCTGCTACATAACTTCAGGATGCTTTCAGCCTCCTTCTCTCCTGTTAACAGAGAAGATCAAGCCTTTTGAATCAATACATTTAGCCTTCTTTCCCCATTCCCCTCCCCACCCCCCTTTGGATAATCACAGAATGACCAGGTTGGAAAAGACCATTAAGATTATTGAGTCCAACCATCCCTGTCCTCTCCTAAACCATCTCCCCGAGCACCTCATCTACCTGTCTGTTAAATACCCCCAGGGGTGGGGACTCCCCCCCCTACCTGGGCAGCCTGTCCTGCATCCCAACAGCTTTAGGTGAAGAATTTCTTCCTGACATCTCATCTGAACCTGCTGTGGCACAGCTTGAGGCCATTCCCCTTGTCCTGTCTGCTGTCCCTGGGCACCCTGATNGGCCCGGAACTGAACGCAGCACTCGAGGTGCAGCCTCACCAGTGCCCAGCACAGGAGCATAATCCCTTCCTCAATGGGAAGAACCTTGTAGAAGGTGTCTATTCCACCAAAGCCATCAATCTCATCTCCCCTCCTTTTACCCCAAAGCAGCTCTTTTGTTCATTAGTTAGAAGAGCCTAAGTGAAATATGGTCCTTATCACAACTGAGTAATGGCCTTACAGAAGATGTTCTTAACATGCTCCTTGGTGGTGCATGAAGAAAATACAGAGCAGACCCATGCTATGTGCAGTCCAGACACCAAGGGACTTGCTAGAAAGCCTCCTGGCAATGAACCCTTTGGTGAGTTCTGGCTCAAGGTGGAGCAGAAACTCTTTGGTTGGAGGTCTAGAAGAAGAGCTTGGGTGGTGAGAAGGCAGGAGTTGTCTGAAGCACTGTTGCTGGCAACAGGTTTTGGCAATAGGTTGGGCACCTTGTGCCTGGTACTTAAGGTCAGAGCAAGTGCTGTGTGGCATACACCCAAGAACCCTGTCACTTTTCCTCCATGGACATCTGCCAGGTATGATGTAGGAAAACTCCTGTGCTTTAGATAAGGTTTGGGCTTCCTTGGCACCTATGTGGTGGTGAAGGTTTTCTGGATCATAGAGGATTGCGTTGGGCAAGTCTACCCCAGCTAAAGGGACTGCAGCTGCACCCTCCTCCCCCTGCTTGGGGAAGAGACCCTGTGCCCTCTCTCCACCACCCACTGTTTTTTTGGGGGGTGGGGGGGCAAAGCCTCGCGCTGCTGCATCAGCCGAGCATCAGGTGTGCCAGTGCCCTCACCAAACCAGGCCGCGCTTGGCCTCTGCGTGAGGAGGCGACGCAGGGGACCTCAGATTTTTCCATTGCTGTGGGAGGGTGATAAACACACCCTCCAGCACGGCATCAATAGCAAGCTGTGGATGTTGCCAGGAGAGATGACATCTCTGACCTGTTTGATTGACCTGTTATCTGAACGACAACGGCCTCTGCTGTGCTCATATCTAATCCCCAATGGAAATTTACACATGTCCTCTGCTGGGTTTATGTGCCTGGTTTACTGGTTGGACTGCAGGAGGGCAGAAAGAGCTACAGGCTTGTCTTGCTGCTCCACACAAGTAAGCTTAGATGTTGGGATTTCCCTTACAGTTTCAGACCCACCAGTCCCAAGGTTTTCCCGTGACTTGCGAGCAACGAGGCCGTACCTGAGGTGCCGTTGTAGTCCCCGATTCGCAGCTTGTACAGGCTCCGGGAGTCGCCGACGGAGAACTTGTCGTAGGAGGCGTACGCCGCTTCCTGGCCGTCCCTCATGTCTATCCGCAGCTCGTAGCGCCCCTGGGACGTGATTTTGTGGATGTTGTCCAAGCCTGGTAAGACAAGCAGTGAGACACCAAGTGAGACCCGGTGCCTGGATCCATTCTGTGAGCAAACAAAAAAAGCTCTAGGCAAATAAATCAGCTGTGAGAAGTGAGAGTGAGGAGAGGAACCAAAGGGCAACAGCACTTCTGGGTTAAGTCTTTGTCTCTTAGACAAAGACACCTAGCACTGGTGGGGTCTGAGCTCCCTGTCCCACTCAAGCTTCACCTCCCTATGGCTACAAGAGATGGGTTTGAGGTGCAAGTTCAGCATTCTCCACACTGGGATGTTCAGGTCTGGAGCCTTGGTGCTTCTCGTGTTGCTGTTAAGCTCCTGCACAAGCCAGTGTGTGTTTACACTGCAGGGCTGGCCTTGGCTCATGTTCAGGGTTTTGGGGAGTACACCACCTTTCAGAACCATGCTGGCTCTCTCACCAACCCCTTTCCTACTTTCTTTGGGTAACTGGCTCTCTGGCTGAGGCCAGGTGAAGTCCATGAGCTGTAGATACCACCTGCAACCTGTAGACATCCAAAGGATAATTACAGAATCAGTGAATAGTCTTGGTTGGAAGTGACTCTTTAGATCACCAAGTCCAGCCATCACCCTAACCTGCCACCCACTATTAAACCCTGTCCCTCAGCACCACATCCAACCGCCTTTTAAATCCTTCCATGATGGAGACTCCACCACCTCCCTGGGCAGCCTGTTCCTGACAATCCTCCCTGGAAGCAGTTCTTCCTAATAGCCAATCTAATCTCCCCTGGTGTAACTTTACGCCTTTTCCTCTTTTTCAACCACAGTGACGGCTTTTGGTCTGTGAAGACCCCCAGCATAACCCCTTCTTTCCCTGGCAGAGCAAATGAGGGAGCTGGTGGCCTTCAGGACGTGCTTTTATGTGGCATGCCCAAGAGTGGCTGTCTAACGTGCAGGGAAGGGAATGAACAACGGAGGGCAACTTCCCAGGGGAGATCATAGAGGAGTGGGGTGACAGGTGAGGAGCTGACAGCTGGCTCAGGAGAACCTGGCTCTGTATGGGGAGCTTGAGTTTGACATGGTGATGAAGGACAACCAGTTAAGGTCTTACCCAGCCAAAACTCATCCTCCAGGTTTCCGAAGCCAACCCGGTAATCCGCCCATTTCCGAAAGAAATCGGTCAGCCCATTCTGCCGCCTCTGGAAGACCTGCGGTGGGGAAGAGCCAGGGCAGGGGGTGATCAGTGAGAAGGAGAAGAGGGAGGGCCTCGCTGGGCTTTGGGGCACACAAAGACGCCGCTTTGTGCCCTTCAGGGGAGAAAATTCCAAGGCCTTAGTGTTAATTGCAGCTGTGCAATTAATTCCTGGGCAGTTGGAGAAACCGAAGAGATGTTAGATGTTAGATGATGTTGAAGGTGAATCAGTGTTATGACCAGAAGGAATCTGGCTTTCAAGCTTTCTGCTTTACCCGGTGTGTGGAGCCTCTGGTCTCCTAGCACGCGGTTCTGCTTTTGGAGGCTCTGTCTGTGATAGCTGGGGGATGATGCTATGAGGCAGAGTGAAGCAGAGGCAAATTTCTTGGCTAAGATAACATCCTTGCTAGGAACCCAGGTTTGAGGGAGCCTTTTTTTTTTCCCCCTTCTGTTGTTTTAACTCTACATCTAGTGCAGTTTTGTGTAATGTAAGTCGGCGTTTGACATGCGTAAAACCAAAGCACCGGAGCACTATTTACCTAAGCTGTCAGCCTGTCGGCGTCAAGACAAGAGGTGTTTGTGCAATTCAAAAGCCAAACAGGCATTTTGCCTCTAAAATGCTCCTGCATGGACCCAACTGGAGTGATGCCTGACACCCTCCTACCGCAGGCAGCGTGAATCATTCCCCGTGAAAGCTATCGGCCATTAATTTCATTTCAAGAACAATAAATCAGCTTCACTCTCAGGTTTTGCTCTCCAGAAGCACTGCAAACATGTCAAATAAATCAAAGGGCATTTCTCCAAGTGTAACTATTATTACTGGAGCGTGGGCCATTCCCTACGGTGTGGGAAATGAAGCGTGCGGTGTTAAGCCTGCTGTTGTTCCCGCGCAGCGTGGTGCTCAGTTTTGCTGGTAGGATGAGGGTTGGTTACTCTGAGATGGGGAGAAGGCGTAGGACAACCTTGGAGATACTCACAATCCAGCCTCCTCCGTCGGTGGTCATGTCGCAGTAGACCTGCACCCGTTGGCTGAGGTCTCCGTTGATGGAGATGGTGTAGACGCCGCTCAGCGTGTCTCCGTTCATCAGGTGCTGGGCGCAGTCCTGGGGGTTAGCAAAGACACGGCCTCCTGTGATATTAAAAATAAAAATGAAAAAAAAACCAGGCAAAATTTAAGGAAAGTGATGCCCTTTCCACATGGCTTGGGAACAGTTGGTTATGGTCCAGTTCTGTGCCCTGAGCTATTCCGTGAGGTGGTGGGACTTTACATCTGCCAACAGTGTTGGAGGATTTAATGGAATAAAATGTGTGTGTATATTAATTAATTGCCCATAGTTCCTGTACTGGAAAGGTTCCTAGTAACAATGCTATGAGTGATGAGGGTTGTCACTTCTTGGACCATCTCTCTGCACCATGTCAGAAACTCTGGGGTTCAAGCTGTCACCAGCATATTTAGACAGCTGTGAAAATACCAAAACCTGTTCCCCTCTCAGGACTGCCAGCTCCAAATGTGTTTTATGACTTCAGTAAATCCAAGGGGATTCTCCTGGTCCATGCCCTTCACAATGATGGCAGACTGGGCTGAGCAAACTGAGCAGGGATTTGGCCATGTAAGATGCTAAGGATGGGCTGTGTGGTTGTGCTGCATGTGGCCTCTGATGAAGAAACCTCTCATCTGGGTTCAGAGTTTGTGAGAGTCTTAACTATGGGCTGACAGAAGCATTGGGGTGTCAGCTCTGGGTTCAGTTTTTTTCTCACTTAACAGGTGCCATCAATGCATGTGGACAATGGAGTAAATGAGTGCAGAGTTGGAAATGTGGACGTGGCTTTCAAGGGTGTCTTGGTGTCTGTCCATCACAACTGCGGCCATCGCAACTGCGTGACACCCCATGAGGCCTATGAAGGACCTAAACTGTTATTTCTCATGGGGGTGTATTCCACCCACCATTGCCACCTGAAGACTTGGAAGTCATCACTCTGCCCAGCTGTTGAAGATCCCCAATTTTTGCCCATCTCCATGGTCTGGTGAGACAGTGTTTGCATTTTTAGTACCCAACAATTAAACCTGCTTCAAAGACAGCCACTTCAGGCTCCCCCAAGCTGCACGGAGATCGCCTGTTTCTTAATTTATATTCATATCTTTAAGAGCCAAGGAGACCTTGAAAGACATTTCAAACCACTATAAATTATAAATACTGTATCTGTTTCTTCCTTTTGTCCCATCTGTACACAATTCCCCAAGAACCTAATGCAAACATGAAACAAAGAGGCTGAGCTATTAGTATGTCAGAGGGAATAGAAGGACCACAGGATATGTGTAGTGGGCAGAAGGAAGAAAAACAATTTAAATTAAGCCTGGTCTTTTTTTCCTTTTTTTACTTTCCTTCTCTTTTTTTTTTCTTTTTTTTTCTATTTTCCACTCTTTTCCTTTCCCTGTTCCACCTTTGTCACCTTTTTTACTTTTCCTTTTTCTTTAAAATATTTTTTCCTTTCCCTTTTTCTTTTTTTAATATTTTTTCCTCTTTCCCCTTTTTCTTTTTCTTCCCCACCCTTTCTTCCTTTCCTTTCTTTTTCTTTTTTCCTTTACCTTTTTCATTTTTCCTTTCATTTTTTCTCTTTTTCACTTCCTTTTTTTAAAATTTTTATTACCTTTNTATTCCTTTCCTTTTTTCCTCTTTTTTTAAAAAAGTTTACCTCTTTCCCCTTTTTCTTCCCCACCATTTTTTCCTTTCCTTTCTCCTTTACTTTTTTCTCTTTATTCCTTTCCTTTTAAATCTTTTTCACTTCCTTTTTTCTTTCCTTTTTTTTTCCATTTTGCCCTTTCTCCTTTCCTTTCCTTTCCTTTCCTTTCCTTTCCTTTCCTTTCCTTTCCTTTCCTTTCCTTTCCTTTCCTTTCCTTTCTTTTTGTTTTCTTTCCCTTCTTCCTTTTTTCCTTTTTTTTTTTTTTATTCTTTTCTTTTTCCCCTTTTTCTTCTCCATACAGTTAAGTCCTTGTTCTCTGTGAAGTGCCCTGATACGCTGCCAGAGCGAGCTGAATCCCAGACCCCAGTTTGTCACTGAGGTATGCTGCCCCTGGTTTTGCTACCGGGTGCTTCTGTCTCATTGATACATTAGGTAAGTGGGGAGAAACTGCTGTCCTGATGATGCCCATCTTCATCTCAAACTCAAATTAAACCCGTATTTGGATGTCACATCGACCGACAATGGTGTCTCTAACACTGCCGAGGTCCAACGTTCGAGTCTAACGGAAATGGTGCTCTCCTTGCCTTTGTGAATGGCTTTCTGCTGCTTCACCCCAGATAAGAGGACAGCCCTGTGCAGCTTCATCCCTGACTCTCAAACAGCATCAGAGATTACACACAGTTCTCCAGCACCTGCCTGGATTGCTTCATGTGCCCATAAGAGGTGAGAACAGGAAAGCCAGATCCGTAGATGCATTAGAGAGGGTTTTTTTTTTGTTGAGGTAAATAGTTTCTATTATCTCTTAAAAGCAGGTGAAGGGACCTTTGCCTGCACCCGAGATGGGGAAGTGTATCCACAGCACATTCAAAGAAAACTCTCCTAATCAAACTGGCAGCACAGATGGGAGTAATTTCAGTGGACATCATCTTCAGGCTTCTTAGTGCTTTTGAAGCCCGGGAGAAACGTAATTGGATTCAGCCCTGAACAAAATGCACTCTGTCTGTCAAGTGCCCTGGCCCAGCAAGGCTCTTCAAAGAGGGTAAGGGATGATCTGCTTTGTGTGGTTTCTGATGTGAATGGTAGGGGCAATGGTAACGTTTTCATGGAGACTTGCAATCACAAGCACTCCATCTGTGGTGGCTGTGGATGGCCATCACTTGATAGTCAGAGGAAATCCCTGTTCCTTTAGGGGATCGTGGCTGCTCTAGTATTAAAGGGGAAAGGAATAATGCTGGTGATAAAATTGGTGAGACCACAGGCCTGCAGGCACCCTGCCCCTGCTGTCTCTGGCACCACTGATGGTGGTGGAGATAGACATGCTTGATATTTCCAAGGATGCCCCAGCCCTGGAAATGTTCAAGGTCAGGTTGGAGCGGCTCTGAGCAACCTGATCTAATAAATGGTGTCCTTGCTCACTGCAAGTGGATGTTGGACTAGATGACTCTTAAAGACCCCCTTCCAACACAAACCATTCTGTAATAATTGTGAGAAATTGGACAGTGTCTACAGCATGGAGACACCAGCTGGGTCTCTCCCCGCTCACTCTGAGAGCGCGTCTGTTGATATGTGGTGCTGACTTTGTGGGGTTCTCAATGTGAACCCCCTCTGCCAGGTCCTTCAGCAATTAACTTCTCATAGCAGAGCAGTGCTGTGGACATGGCAATGGGTTGTACCTCTCCATGAAATGCTGCCTGAGGAGGGAAAGCCATGAAAGCAATCGGTGTTGAGCGGCTGTGGAGAGTCCTCACCTGTGGTGAAGGTGGTGGAGATGAAGCCGCTCCTCATGGTGTGTTGGGCAGCTTGCAGGCGGACAGTGTACTCTGTGGTCTCAGAAAGCCCCTCCAGGCGGATCCAGGTGTCCTCAGCATCCACAATCAGCTCCTGTACATGGGTCCCAGAAGGAGGTAGACACCAAGAGCAACAGATGAGAAAAGCGATGGGGAGCCTAAAGAGCAAGCGAGGAGGGAAGGGAAGCCACAAACTACCGCAGCCCTTGGTGCCTGGCCAAGGAGCATTGCATGGCTGCTTACATCACCACACTAAGTCAAGGTGAGGTCAATGAACACATATTCAACCTTTTGGGGTGGCTCAGATGGGAGAAAGCTGACTGGTTTGGATGCAGGAGATTTCAATGTTTGCAGTCTGTGTGCTCTATTCCCACCTCTCTTGGGATCTGCGTGCCCTCAACACGGGGCAGGACAGACTGCCCAACCACTGTGAGGAGTAGAGCTGGCCAAAACCTGGTTTTCAGCCGGTTTTGACTCTGCCAGTTCCTGCCACGTTAATTTTTCTGGTCATCAGCCAATGCCACCCAGCATTATATCGAACCCCTTCCTGCAAAGCCGTTACCCTTCGGCCGCTGCGAGCCTGTCACACCAGCAAAGGAAACGGGACTATTTGCAGTGACCTATTTCTGATGGTGTTTGGAGCAGCTCTTCCAGACAGGCAGATATGGACACACTTGTTAAATAACCAAATATATTGTGTTGCAGGATTAATGAGCTGTCTGTGCCTCGCTCCTGTTTTCACAAGTAGGGCAAATAGCATTTTTATCATCTCCGTTCGCGGGATAATTCCCTCCTGCCTCAACTTGCTCATGTTTCAGATGCTGTGAATCCCCCCTCCCCGTTCCTCCAAACTTCCCAGGCATGTCCTCTTTGCCCAGACCTGCACATGTGCATGAAGATTTTGCCCTAGGCAATATTTTCCTGCTTTTTCCAGTTGTTTATCTAAAGAATTGCTTACGCAACAGCATCTGCCCTTGCGGCCTCTCCCTGGCCTGGTGGGCATCGTTCTTTTGCTTTGTTGGGTTTCTCCTGCTCCTTTCTCAATGGTCAGTTATTCCCTTGCCTTAATGAAACTCTTTTCTGTGTGAGGACTCACCTTCCGGCTGCCATCTGTGGATCTGTAGGTCATGACGTAGTTCTCGATCTCTCCCACGGGAGGCACCCAGGAGAGCAGGGCACTCCGTCGAGTGACTTCGCTGGCGGTCAGATTTGTTGGGGGATCCAGAACTGCAAGGGATGGGGACCCAGGGAAGTGCAAGGTCTCACCCACAACCACCCCAGCCCTGCTTCCCAACTCAGTGGACTGGGATTCAACTGTTTGACCCTGAGCTACATCCCAAATCCATCCTCACCCCCTGTTTCCAGACCTCATCATCACTTCCCAGCCTGGAGCAGAGAGCTCTGTAACCTCCCAGAGTCCTCCTCTGCCTGTGTGCTCCCTGAAGGATAAGGGCTTTGAAATGCTTTTTCATGGGGCTTGTCAAGCTCCTTCTAAGGAAAATGGTTTGTAATGCTCTTCTAGGCTATGGCCTTGTGCAAGAGAAAGACCTGGTCAAGGGTCTCCTTGGGAAACCACATCCAGAGGAAATCAGAGAAAGGGGTAAGTTCATCTAGTGGAGTCCCTCAGGGGTCTGTACTGGGACCAGTACTGTCCAATATATTCACTGATGACCTGGACAGTCAGCAAGTTTGCTCATGACACCAACCTGGGAGGGGTGGTGGCACCCCAGAAGGTTGTGCTGCCACTCAACAAGATTTAGAGAGCTGCAGAGCTGGGCAGGGAGAAGTGTAGGGTCTTGCACCTGGGGAGGAACAACCCCAGGGACCAGTATAGTTTGGGGACTGGCCTGTTGGAGAGCAGGGTAGGTGAGAGGGACCTGGGGGTCCTGGAGGACAGCAGGATGACCATGAGCCAGCAATGTGCCCTCATGGACATGAAGGCCAATGGCATCCTGGGGTGTATTAGAA
>VXBZ01008400.1:12381-33162 GCA_013399135.1 Heliornis fulica | reverse complement strand
ACTCCCTGCAGCTAGTTTGTTACCTGGATGATGAAAATGGGAACCTTTTGGTGTCTGCCAGCAGGGTCAGTGCCCCTTTGTCACCCCTCCAGGTGGGTTACAGGGGGAGTGGGGGGGGAATGCCTGGGCTACTGAGGACCACAGCATCCCTTTGTATTGCATCTAACGGCACCGTGCAGTGTGATGGGGGTGCAAAAGGGGTGTCTCGATGATTTTATGCTTTGCCTCTGTGTCTTTTAGCTTCTGAGGATCCTCTTAGGAGGTTGCCACTACAGGATGATGCTCCTGTTTTACTCTGTGCATCATGTTCCTGAGCAGGACTGCTTCTCTCCCAACACACAGCAGCATCCCCACCTGTTGTGCTGTTACCCATGTTACAGGGAGCCTATCCAAGAGTGGGAGGAGAACCCACAACTTCTGTGATATATTGTGATATTTTCTGAGGGAAAAGAAGAGTTCTGGGCTATATTCTGTGGGCTTCAATCAAACACCAAAAGTTTCTTTGATTTATGGTCATTGGGGTTCTCATCCAGACTGTTTCTGCAGAGAGCAGATACTTTCCTATAGCCCCATAATGACATAAATGGCAATAAAAATATCCCCAATGTGTGTTTATTTATTTTGAAGCCTCAGGTTTCTGCTGCAAGAAGGTTTTTATAGAAAATGGTGGCCAGCTTGAGCATCCCTTCTGGTTATCTGGGTACCAACCAACGAGTGCAGGAGGATACTTACTGGTCATCACCTTGGAGCTAACAGGGATGCTCAGGACGTCGCTGATGACTGCGTAGACACTGATGTTGTAGGCAACACCCGGCTCAAGCTCTGTGATGGTGATGCTGCTCCAGTCCCCAGGCACCCGCTGCTGGAGCTGGGTGCTCCCGGGCCCCGCCGGCTGATACGAGACCACGTACTCAGTGGCTGCCCCGGGGCTGTCCCACGTCAGCTCGATGGAGCTGTCGCTGATTCCCGTCACTCGCAGGTTTTCGGGAGGAGCCACTGATGGGAAGGGCAGAGGTAAGGAGAGTGTCAGGGTGCACGTGGGTTATCATCCTGCTGGGCTGGGGAGAAGGGTGTGTGGTGGGGACACGGGTCTGGGATTTGGTCTGGGGCTTACGTGCTCCCTGTGGTGGTACCAAATGCTGTGGCAAGGCAGTGGCTCAGGAGAACCTTCCTGCAAGCTGCCACTGCACTAAGGGTTTGCCACCGAGACCGTGACAAACCTTGCTGGCCTTTTGCTTGACTCCCAAGCTTGTGACCTTGGCATCTCTGGGGCCAGGGACAACAGGGAGAAGGTCAAATCACACAGCCTGAGCAGATCATGTGACATGCTCTGCAAGGTTTGCATTTCTCCCAGGCTTTGTGGTGATCCTATGGGTCCCTGGGCATCTTGAAGCCCTTATAAATCAGGGTCTGACTCTCCCCATCCCTGCCCCTCGCTACCTGCTGAGCAGTCCTGCCCTTTGTAGCCGTCCTCGCAGACGCAGAGACCGTCCTGGCAGACCCCGCGGCCGCTGCAGGCGTTGGGGCAGTGGAGCCACCTGCAGTCCTCCCCGGCGTAGCCCTCCTGGCAGATGCAGGTGCCGTTGACGCAGTCGCCCCTCCGTGAGCAGTCGTGGGGACACCGTAGCTGGGAGCAATCCTCCCCGGTGAAACCCTCCTCGCAGATGCACTCGCCGTCCACGCAGAGCCCGCGGGAGCCGCAGCCGGCGGGGCAGCGGAGCTGGGAGCAGTCCTCGCCCCCGTAGTCGTTGTCACAGATGCACTGGCCCTCCAAGCAGACCCCTCGGCTGGAGCAGCCCCGGGGGCAGCGGGGCTCGGAGCAGTTGCTGCCCGCCCAGCCCTCCATGCACACGCAGCTGCACGACTCCAGGCTGAAGTTCCCGTGGCCGCTGCACTGCGGGGTGTAATCCAGCTGCCCTGCAAGGTGGTGGGACCAGGAGTCAGAGCCCACCCGCTGGGAGGTGGGATAAGGTCAGCCTTGATCCCGGGTCAGGCTTGGGGAGGGTTGGCTGTGGGGAAATGGAGCAAGGTGGGCAGGGGATGGCCTTCCCTCTGGCTGAGCGTGCCCAGCTTTGGAGAGATGGTGGCTTTAGGGCTGGCAGGGGCAGAGTTGGTGATGCTGGGGCTTGGGAGGGTCCCTTGGGAGCACTGGCCTCTGTGGCTGTGGGTGCCACCAGCTATGCTGGGGTGCGAGTGTTCCCTTTGGTTTCTCTTCATCTCAGCACTCAGTTGACAGGAACCTCCCTAGTCCTCTTATTGGGAAAACCCCTTCCCTGGCCAGGCCCTGAGCACCAGCCATAACTTCAGTGGGCTTCTGTTGTCTCCTTTCCACCTGTTGTCCCTTTTTACAGGTGACAGATCCCTGTCTGCTCGCTCGCTCCCCCGCAAGAAGCTGGTGTGTGCCAAAGTCATTTCCATCCCTATCCTGGTGAGCCTCACTAAGAGGGAGCTGTTGGCTTTGCAAAGCATCATGGGGTACACTGGGGTGCTGGGAAAGCACATGGCCACTGTGGCCACCACTTCTAATGTCCACCCTTTACCCAGAGGCCTTGCTCAGGACACCCTGGGGTGTGGAGTGATGCATGGGGACAACAGCACCTGTCACTCTGACACTGCCAACGCTCCCCTCTTGTACTCCTCAACATGGAGCTGCAGTTCCAGCTACAGGTTAGGAAATGAGGAAGAACAGAAACCCTTTACATGCTTCCCCCAGCCCTTGGGAAACCTCTGCACCCTGAAGATCCCAAGATGCAAGACATTTTGTCCCCCAACTCAGTTTTCCACCCCAGCTGAGCTACCTGAGCAGCTCCTCCTACACCAAGCACAGCAGATGCTGATGTCAAAAGGGTTCAGTCGCACACTGAGCCTGATAGACCATTTTGGGGTATTTTTTTAGGATGGTTCCCACCTAAACTGGAAATACTGGGAATGGAGACCATGTTCTCTTCAGATCTCAGGCTCTAGTGGAGTTACCAAAGCTGAGGAGCTTTCCTTGGGGCGGTGGGGTAGGGATCCCGATCTCCTCTGCAGTGCAGTGAAATGAGAGCAACTCTGCTAAAAAGAAATGAAATTACTGTGGTTTTAGCTCAGCGCATCTGTGGTTAGAGTGGGGACTCCACCAGGTGACAGGTTGATGGGACCATCTGCCTGTGTGACAAGTGACTCAAACAGGCCCATTGGAGTTTGGAATGAATCCCCTGTAACACAGGGGGTTTCCCCCGTTGTGACTCCTGTGCGATTTCGACTCTTGCTTTGCACACATGGGTGGGTGTTTTCTGGTTTGGCTCTTTATAGGGCAGCTGATGACTGTGGCTTCAGGGGTACTGACCCTCTCCCCAAGACACAAGGAGACCCACCAGTGTGCTCACCCCCAAGTTAGTGAGATGCAGGCTCTAGTCCAAACCTATCGTAGCTCATCTCGTTTCAACTGCATGCTGCTTCCCTGGCTCTGGGTGAAGTGAGGGGCTGTCTTTGATGGGGTAACCTGAATGGGGGCTCTGGGGGAGGTTACAAACCACACACAGAGGAAGCTGTTGATGGCTTTGGGCCTGTTATAAGTTTTGTGTGCATCTTTTGTGGCAACAGACATTATGTCCTGTATTTTTCATTCTTTTGTTTTGTTATTTTTTTTTAACTCAGATTTTCATACAGATTTCCTCATGCTACGGAGAAGATTAAGGGGTTTCTCGGTGGCTCTTGGGGTGCTGTCTTCAGCTAAGGGTCAGCTTAAGGCAGCAGCAGCTACATCTCTCCTACCTGTCCTGTGTGTGATGGCAGATCTCTAAGAGCATCTCAAGGAGTGCAGGGTTGGGAGATTCCCCCCACAGTTCCAGGTTTGAGCTGTGATGGGGCTTTGTCTCTGTCTGTTATGGGCACAGGGCAGGGCATGGGGTCTCAAGTGACCAAATCCCTCCTGGGGATTTTCCTGCCTGGAAGGATATAAGTCAGGCTTTTCCCTAAAGCCACAGCATGGGTGAATGTATGTTTTCCTCCATCACCACCCTGAGTGGCACCATTGGCTTTGTATTTATTTCTCCTGCCTTTTGCTCAAGCCCTCAGTCCCCAGCAAGAGCTAACAGCATGGCGTTACTACCTGTGGCTGCATTTTCTTGGCAGCAATTGGAGTTGCATTGGTCCCGGAGCATGGAGACCTCCCTCTCCAGCATCTCAATCCTGCTCAGCAGCTCCTGCAGGGACGGGAGGGAGGTGGAGCACTTGCAGGCCTGCTTGGGCAAGTTTATCCTGTGGGTGAAGGTGACCCGGCTCTCGCTGTCGGAGGTCTGCTCCGCGTACTCTGCCAGCCGGTCGTCTTCTGAACTCACCTCCTCGGCCGAAGACTTGAACATGGACGAGCAGCAGCTGTCCAGGGGGATGTTGATGTTGTAGATGTGGTGGAAGACCATGGGCTGCTCTTTGATGGGTGGGCTGCAGTTGGCAAGGCCACCCTCCTCATCCACCGCCGGTCTTTCGGCTGGGTTTGTTGTCACCTCCAGGTGGCACTCGAAAGGTTTGAGGATGGCGCCCAGCAGAAGCAAGTTGAAGCTGATGAGTATGTTCCTCAGGACTGGGTTCTCACTGTCAGTCCCCATTTTCTTGGGAGACTGAGGAGCCTTCTAAGCCAGCCTTGGTCAGCCAAGCACGGGAGGACCTGGGGACAGGTAAGAAAGAGAACATGGTTGGTGAGAGCCCAGAAACTCTGCTCAGCTTTGAGAGACAAGTCCTTCTGGACAAAGTCATCCAGGCTCAATAGGGCCAATTCAACCCATGAACAATCCTGCTGGCTCTGGTGGAGCCTAAGTCAGCTCTGTGCAGAGCCCACAGCTGGTGGGGACACCCTGCTGTAGCCCTTGAACAGTGACAGAGGCAGATTCTTGTTGCTATTATTTTTTATTTGAAAGGTAATAGTTAACCCTGTGCTAACAAAGCACCGATACACGTGTATTAAGGAGAAACACATCTGCTTTCAGTGCCACATCAGCATGGCATGCAGGGTCCCAGGGGTTAACACAGGGATGATGGTGACCCACCCTTGTGCTCCCCTCTGGTTGTCTCCTGTGCCACAGGAGCTGTGCCCACCCAGGGTTGCTAAGGTCCCTCCAGGAGCTATAGGGATGGCAGCCTTGGTGTTAAACATCACTAACTTGCACCATGTAGGCTCCAGCTTGTTCAGGTTGACATGTGGAGCAGACAACCCCCCCTGTCAAAGTGTCCCCTGCCAGTGCTCTGGACTACGGGTTAACCTTGCCTTGATTTGGAAGAACACAACTTCTCGCTCTGGTATCGATCGTGAAGCCCCAGGGTGGTAATCCAGCCTCTGAGGACCACGTTTATCTCCAGCCTAAAATCACTGGTGCCAAACTGGTTGTGACGGAGATGGATTCACCCCCATCACGCTTGGTAGGACTGTTGTGTACTGACCAATACTTAATGCCAACTGGTCTGCTATGAGGAATCACTACATGGCTCTTNAACTTTTTCACTGTGAGGGTGACAGAGCCCTGGGATAGGCTGCCCAGAGAGATTGTGGAGTCTCCTTCTCCTTGAATGGAGACATTTCAGACCAATCTGGACACGTTCCTGTGTGATCTACTCTAGATGATCCTGCTTGGGCAGGGGGTTTGTACTGGATGGTCTTTTGAGGTCTCTTCCAGCTCCTGATATTCTGTGATTCTGTGATGGGCAGGTGAGGATATGTCTGCAATGCCATTGCATCCAAGGATGCTATTTGCGCTCCTGATATTTTGCAGGGGGTACTCTACCTGCAGTCCAAGAGGGGTTGCTGGAGCGTGGCTGCTCAGAGAGCACATTCTGCTGTGGTTAGAGGCTCTCAGCTGAGACCTGCCACTGTGTGGGTGTTGGGACAGCTGCTTAAATATTTCCAGCTAACAGCTGCAAGTGCTCAGTTGGATTTCTTGTAGCATTTTAGAAGGGGTTGTAAATTGCCATGTTTACTGCTCCCTACCTGTGCTGGGTTCACAGGACTTGGACTGATGAAACCTGCTCTGGCAGGGGGTTGGACTCAATGATCTCTCAAGGTCCCTTCCAACCCCTACAATTCTGTCATAGCTGGAGATGTGCTTTGTGGTTGCTTCTGCACCAGCAGCACAAAAGATGCAGCAGGCACATTGAATCTTGTCAACAGGCTCTTGACAGTGTGGGTAAAAAGCTGCAAAGGGCTGCAGGCCTGCTTTGCTGCATCACCAGGAACTTTACCAAAGCTCCAAGAAGTTGTGGGGTTAGGTATTATTCAATGCCAGAACAGAGCTTTTGCAGCATTCAGGCTTAATTAATAATTAACTTTAATAACACTGCGCTTAGTACCTTTACTAACTCTGCATGCAGATGCTAAGTGGGCTTAGCCATTCATGCAGGGTCAAAGACTGAATAAGCACCTGGGTCTACATGGGTTAAGGAGGACTTGAAACCTCAAGGACTTAAAACCTCCAAGTGCTGGGGTGACCCATTTGGATGGGACATGCCTTGAAGGGCTGCTACATGGAGAGGTGTAACTCGCCACATCTGCCTGCTCTACTGTGCTCCTTCTTCTGGGAGGTTTGATAGCAAGAGAAGATGGGACATCAACCTGGCCCAGCTCAGCTGCCTATTGCAGTAGCTCTCATACTGGTTCCTATCACTGGGAAATGGAGATCAGGAGGAATAGCAGGTTGAGTGTTTCCAACAAACTGCTTAAAGCTGAATCCCACAAACTGCATTTAGTGTGACCTTGTAGGGTCTGGACTTGGGGTTTCATAGCTGGTCCATGGTGGGGAATGCTGGCCATGGTGCACACGAGGTGGGGAAGATGTCCTGATGGCTTTTGGTGGATCCTTCCCACCTACCTGTGTGTAGACTTTTCCAAGCCATGGGAGCTGGCCTGGCAGGGTGTACCCCAGTGTTTCATCTTTTGTGGGGTATAGCAGTGTGATGCTCAGCTGCGATCCACAGCTGAGCCACGCTCGGGGCTACTCACTGAGTCTCATGTTGCCGCTATCTGCCAGTGCCATAACCATGAGCGGTTGCCATCCTTCCCTTTTAATGACTCTCCTGTTCTAGAGCAACTCTCCAGCTCCCCTGAGAACAGCCCTGTCTCCCCCCTTCTCCTGCTGCTGAATGAAAACATTTGTTTACTGGTTTCTCGCCTACAATGCTGTGCTACTCCAGAAAATATCACTGTTCAGCTGCCTCGCAGCATTCCCAGGGTCATTATCCCATATTACTGCACTGTTCCTGCTGCACTTTTCTTCTTGGCTCTCTGCTTAATGCCTACTTCTCCTGAGCAGGCACCTGGGACTCCTTTGGTGGGCTCTCCCTTTTTCTTCAGGGTTTCTGGAAAAGCGAGAAAGGTGGAAGGAACTCCGCAGTGGGGTTGTCACCTCCTCCCCCTTGGCTCCTGCGGCCGCGCTTGCAGAGAAGAGGGCACCTGGGATAGCACAGGGAGAGTGCAAGAGGGGTGGGTTCCATCTCCATAAGCAGCAACTTGGGGCTTCATTCTCAGCCTCCAACCCCCTCAAATCCTCCTCTGCCTCCTGGGCTCTCCAGGGGCTCCTGAGTGGCCTGTGTATCAGCTGAGGCCACTCAGCATTACAGGCACAGCTTAGACACGGGAGGATGAAATCCCCCCACTCCCGGCATTTCAGAGGCGCAACAGAGTTACCAGAGCCTGTTTGTGAGGGATGGGGGAGAAGGGANCTCGGCCTCTTGCTCAGCTCTACTGCGTGGAGTGGGAGCAGCTGTGGCGGCGAGCCAGCCGCACCGAGCCGGGCCAGAGCTTCAAAGCGAACCTCCTCGATGGATTACAGGCACAGCTTAGACACGGGAGGATGAAATCCCCCCACTCCCGGCATTTCAGAGGCGCAACAGAGTTACCAGAGCCTGTTTGTGAGGGATGGGGGAGAAGGGATCCCGCTGGATAGAGGGATGAAGGAGCAGGAGATGGGTCGGTGAGCAAAGCGGGGCGAGGTTGCTCGCTAGTGACAGCGAGCAGGATGGGTAGTTAACGACTCTCTAACCCGTGGCCTGAAAGCCATTCATTTGCTGTTGGAAACTGCCAGGCTCATTGATCTGAATCTCTTTATCAGTATATCCATCACGGTGGATGCTGGCTGGATTCTGCCCAGTGCCTGTTCTTGAGGGACAAGTCACAGCATCCCCCTCCAGCCCCACTCAATGTGGTGGTCTGGGGCAGGGCGGTGAGGCCGCGGGGCGGTGACATCCCCATGGCGTGATGCTAAGGGAGATTTCTCTTTTTTATTATCTTTAGAAAACAGGATCATAGAGGGGAAAGAAAAATCTCTTCCTCAGTTGGATGCTGGGTCAGGTTTAATGTCTCTGTCTGGGGTCTGCTGTGAAATGGTGAAGAGACACCCCAGTTCTGGCTGTCCCCAGCTCAAAACAGGATGAATCCACAGGGTCATACAGAGCAAGAGTGCTCCTTGGTGTCCTCCAAGCCACAGAAGACCATTTGAGCCATAAATCCCTATTAATCCATGACTTCTTCCTGGAAACTTGGGCTGACAGCTCTGAAACCCTGCCAAATTTGTGGATGTGCTCCTAGGGTCTGTTGTTTTCCCTCCCTATCTCCTCCTGCTTTGTCTCCTGGTCATCCTGTCAATGAATGATGCCCCTTTTCCTGCTGGACCTCATCCCTGTGAGTTCAGCTGGGGTGAGTTAATGCAGGCATTTGGCTGGCAGTGCTCCAGGGCTGTGTGTATGGTATCGCAGCACCAGGCTTGTCGACCGGGGAAGAGAAGTTGTATCCATGTTCCTGCTTTGGGTTCCTTGTCCTCCTGCCCTCCCAGTGCTTCCCAGCCCAGGGAACGGTGTCCATGGGCAGTGGCAGGAACCACTGAATGAGTGAACAGATCCAGGGGCATGTATCTTCTTTTCCCAGTATCAGGAAAAAGCAAATTTCTGTGGTTGTTTCACATGTAAGATTAGTTGTATTAAGGCATATTTATCTGAGGTGCTTTTCAGTCTGTTTTTTTCTCTTTCTCCTTCATTTCTACCAAGTGCAGATAAATCTCCAAGCTGGTGGTGTTCCTGGTGGCTTCAGACCCTCTGATCCCTAAGGTGGCCTTGGAAAACCTCCTGGCTGGCACAGCAAGGGCAGCTTTGAACCCAGCCCTTTCCTGGAATCCAACAGTGATGTCTTCTCCTTCATTTTCCACCGGGCTGAGGCAGTGCCTCTTCATCCACTCACACCCATGATGTGGACTTGGAGCTCCAGCTGCCTACGGCACAGCACAACCATGGGGCTGGTGCTTTGTCTTCAATATCAGGTTTTGGTTTGGCTTTCGTTGGTGCTGGGTGGGAGTCATGTTCCTTGAGAAGCAGCTTGCCTTGTGTTTCAAAAACCAGAGCTGGTTTCCCTTGGTTTGCTTTCCCAACCCTGCCCCATCCCCTCCACAAAACAAACACGAGTGTTTGAATTAAAGCTTAAATTAAAGAGATATTAATGATGAAGTTTGTCAGGCACTGAGCTCTCAACTCTGAAGCATCAACTTTGGGGAGCTGTGAAGGAATTGATCTGCTGTGATCCCTGTGTAGGTCTCAATAAAAAACCCCCCACTCAATATAAACCAAAAAGCATCTGCAGACTTCTGCCAAGCGCATTCCCCGGCACAGCGCTCCCTTCCCCCGCCCCGAGCAGCCTCCTTCCATCCAGGGCTCGCGTCTCGTGTGCTGGAGAAGGAGGAAATGGAAAAACCCTATGAAATCCGCAGTGCACCCACCCTAATTATATATATTTTTGGGCTATTTTTGCATTTTGCTGATGGGCTGTATTTGTGCAGGCACATGGTGCTGGGAATGCAGAAGGGAACCTGTGCGTGGTGATGCTCGGAGTGGCTGTATAGATTAAGTCATAAATGATGTGGCAGTGGATTTTGGGGGACAGCATCACCCAGAGATGCTTCTCCATGTCTCCCAGCAGCATCTGAACTCCCTTTTTTTTTATTACTTAGCAATATCAGCATAACTCTGCCCCAGGGGCCACTGCAGGGTGGATACAGGGGCATCAGATCTGCATGACAGGGTTCATGGCAGCAGTTTTAGCTTCATCATTTTTGCTGGAGATAATTTAATATGTGGATGGTCCAGTTTTGGCTTCATCATTTTGCTGGAGACAATTTAATATTTGGATGGTCCAACAGCACTTTAACTTTCATTGGAGTGAATTGCTTTCATTAAAAAAAAACCCCAAACCCCAAACACTGCCTGGAAAGGTGCTTGGCAAATTAAAGCATTTCCTTCCCCAGACAGACACCGTGGACTAAAAGGTTTTTAAATTGCTGATGAAGATGTGAAAATGAAGTGAAAATTTGTCCTGGTTGTGAACATGTAATGTACTGAGAGCACATGGAGATATATGTGTGTATATATGCATATTTCCATGCATTTATTGCACTCTCTTCTCCTGCTTTTTTGGCGCAGGTGGCAAGCTGGAAAATCAGATTTATTTGGAGTTCGGATCCGCACTCATCCTAAACACCGAGCATCAAACCATCAGGGAACAGAGCCTGCAGGAGCAGGCGGGCCCTGGCTAGCAGCCCGCGGTCCCCTGGCGGTGTCAGGGCTGGCTGGCTGGAGCTGTGATGTGTTCCCTGCCAGAGCTGGGCTGGCAGGAGCCGGGCCGCTGTGATGGATTTGCTCCGGGCTGCAGCTAACGATGGGAGCGAGCCCAGCGCGTGGTGGTGTGCGGGGCAGCGGGGAAGCCTCCGAGCATCTTATTTGGGTTGAAAAGGGTTTAACCATAACCCAACCCTCCCCTCCACCACCAACAAACCCTGTTGGATGGTTTTCAAGGCTCCTAAAGCTGCCCTAGAGACACCTGAGCACTCAGTGCAGGTGAGGCACGCTCCGTGTTACGGCAAGATGCAGCTTCTCCCTCTGCTTCCCGGGATTGTAGGAGATTAAATTTAGCTCCATGGTGTCCCTGGTTGGTGTCCCAGCTATACACCTACTGTTCCGAGGTGACCACACAGCTCAGCAAATGAGATGGTAGGAAAGCTCTGACACTCCACCCTGGCTTTTCTTAGATCTCCTGACACAGGCTGTAGTGAGTTTAGAGCAACCCATCCCTCCTGTGTATCAGCAGTGTTATTGGCTCTGTGTTGAAAGCACAACAAGGACATGATGGTCCTGGAGCGGGTCCAGGAGGGCAACCAGGCTGGGGAAGGGTCTGGAGAACAAACCTGCTGAGGAGTGGCCGAGGGAGCTGGGGGTGTTAGTCTGGAGAAGAGGAGGCTGAGGAGAGACCTTCTCCCTGCCTAGAATGACCTCAAAGGAGGTTGTAGAGAGGTGGGTGATGGTCTCTTCTGCCCAGTGACAGGGGACAGGACAAGGGGAATGGCCTCAAGCTGCACCAGGGCAGATTCAGATGAGATATCAGAAGAAATTCTTCCCCCAAAAAGCTGCTGGGATGTGGCACAGGCTGCCCAGGGAGGGGGTGAGTCCCAGGTGAGAGGGTGGGGTGTATTTAACAGATGGGGAGATGAGGTGCTCAGGGTTATGGTTTAGGAGAGGACAGGGACAGTTGGACTCGGTGATCTTCAAGGTATTTTCTAATCTTCTGATTCTGTGAAATCACTGCTGGGCCACACAGCACCTAACCACAGCAGGTGAGGACATCTTCACAGGAAGGTGGAAGCCTTGCTGATGCTTTGCTTCATGATCCAGTGAGAAACTCTTGTGATTTGCCCATCTCACTGGAAAACACTTGCAGTCACATCAGCCACTAAACTGAGTCATAGTTAGAATAATTGTATCAGCCCTCAGCAGCTTGAAACTGCTGCCACTTTGGTGTTGCAAGGCTGATTTGCACCTTATTTGGACCCTCCTAAGCAGATGAAGAGATAGAGTGTGCCCAGTAGACCCCATATCCCACAGATATACAGAGAGGGAGGAGTTCTTGCTTCCAGATGCTACTAACTTAGTGATCTGGAATTTGCCTGTTTAAAGAAGTTTTAATTTCATTAGCTCCCAGGGCTTCACAACAGATTGAAGGTCCTTGCACTGTGCAAGGAAACATAGTCTTCTCCCCAGTCCACTCCTTCCTAGGGACAGGAGGCCAACTTTATGGGATTCTACAAGGTCAAGTGCCAGGGCCTGCACTTTGGTCCCAATAACTCCCAGCAGTGCTACAGGCTGGGGACAGAGTGGCTGGAGAGCTCCCTGGGGGAGAGGGACCTGGGGGGGGTTGGTTGATGCCAACTGTACATGAGCCAGCAGTGTGCCCAGGTGACCAAGAAGGCCAATGTCATCCTGGACAGTGTCAAGACTAGCGTGACCAGCAGGAGCAGGGAGGGGATTGACCCGTTGTGCTCAGCTCTGGTGAGGCTGCACCTCGAGTGCTGGGGGCAGTTTTGGGCCCCTCACTACAGGAAAGATGTTGAGATGCTGGAGCGTGTCCAGAGAAGGGTGATGGAGCTGGTGAAGGGTCTGGAGCACAGGTCTTGTGAGGAGCAGCTGAGGGAGCTGGGGAAGGGTCTGGAGCACAAGTCCTATGAGGAGCAGCTGAGTGAGCTCTGGGCTTTTTGAANAGCAGTGGTGGAGTCACCATCCCTGGAGGGATAGGAAAGGTGAACAGATGAGGTGCTGAAGGACATGGTCTAGAGGTGGACTAGGCAGGGTCAGGCTGGGGTTGGACTTGATGATCTTAAAGGTCTCTTCCAACCTGAAGGATTCTCTGATTCCTCATCCTCTGCCTAATTGCATTCTTTGTCTCCCCTCTAAACCCAGCCTACTGTGGGCTTTTCAGGGGAATTAAAGGAGATGGAAAGCTTAGAGGAGCTATGCATCACATTCACCCCAGTGCTGCACCTCAGCCTTGGGTTGCTTAGCAGAAGTCCAGACCCTGTGGACTCTTGGGGCTGGAGCTGAAGACCAACACCTGCACCATGACGGAGAAACGCAACCGAGTCATTTCATGCCACCACCAAGCAGCCCCCAGAAAGGGAACGATTTTCACCCTGCTGACAAATTGCATATTTAGGGATGAAATACTTGTATGCTTTTACCAGCGTTCCCTAACTATGTGTGGAGGAAGAAATCTATAGTTCCCCCAACTGACTGTAAATTCTCCTGGCTTAATAATTCATGCCCTCCTCTGTGATTGCAGCCCACGCTGCCTCGTGCTTTCATCACGTATTCTTTTATTGAATCACCATGGCATGTATCAATAGCCTCTCTGATCTCCCACAGGAGAGCAGGCAGTGGCTTAGCACAAAGGGTTTGGGGGAATCTCCTCTCATTTTCCTATTAACAGGTAAAACCGGGATCCGGCATGTCTGACCTCACACTGGCGCGTTCGACTGCTGCCTCCTCATCGCTCCTCAGTGAGATCTGGGGAGTTGCCGGGGTAAGTCTCATTTTTCAAGGGTGCCAGCTCTCATCTGAGCCCATCCTGACATTTTCAAGAGCAGATTGTGGTGCTGACTGTCTTCCCTTGTATCTATCTACGGGTGACAGCATGTACATTATCAGCTTCCCCTTCAAAGCGACTTGCTGGAAGTAAAATTTACTTGAGTGACCAGCTTGCAAAGGTGGGCACATAACTGTGTGACTAAAGCCAAGGTAGACACCTGGCTTGGTGAAGAAAGCCACTCGTGGTGGTGGGCTTGGGTGCTGCCCAGCTGTTGGGACCCACCCCAGCACCCTGTGGGTGATGCTGAGATGTGGGCACAGGCTGAGCCCACAGCGCAGCACATCACAACCGTGGTTCTTTTCCATTCTTTAACACCAGTACAAGGACCCATGGTGTCCTGCTGGCCCACAACGATGCTCCTGGGGGCATCACTCCTGCCCCATGCCTGGGGAGAGATTGAATGTCTGAGGAAAGAATTTTTGGGATGCTGCCCTTCAGTGCTAACGCTGTGCATGGCATTTCTGAGCCCCAAGACGACCACACTCCCTGCCCCGGCAGCTCCTGGATCTCCGCCGGAGATGCTCTGAAGCCGTAAAGGAGGAATTAGCCATAATTACGGAGCATCACAGGGCGTAAACACCCTCTAAATCCTCTTTAATTACGTGGTAGCACTTAATTACATGGCAACTGGAATGTAAGCACAAAAATAAATATGATTTCAGTTTTATCTTCAGCAGGAGCTCAGGTAATTAATTTTGGAGGGCATCATAGGACCTAGCTGAATGCGGGCATGGGGTGGGCCCCACACACGCAGCGCTGCAGAGATGTTTCCCCCCAGGATGCCCAAAACCTCCCTTCTCCCTCTCCAACAACCATGGCTTTTCCAGCCCTTCCCTCTCAGCAGCATCCCTTTTTTCTGTCCATCCAGAGACATCTCTTGCAGGACCCTGTGGTAGGGTACTCACTCATCCTCCAACCTGGAGAAAACCAAGTGTGAGAGACCCCACAGCTCATTCACCCCACCTAAATTACTCTGCAAACCCACAGCCCTGTACCAGACAGACAGATGGGGAGTGCTCTCAGCCACGGGCATTAAGAGTATTTTTTTTTCCTCCCTGTTTGCTCCCAGCACAGAACTCAGGTGCTGGCAGCCAAGTCCTCATGCTTGTGTAGCTGATGTTTGGCTGTCATGTCGCGTTAGAGCCTACGAGTCAACCTGCACTTCCCCAGGGCTTTGCTGAAGTGGATGCAAACGACCCAGCTTGGGATGCTCCTCTTGCCAAAATGCCACCGGCACGGATGGGGCGGTGGGGCATACTGCTTGATGAAGGAGAGTGAGATGAAGTGCAAAGTCACTCTGAGGGAATTGGATGCACCCTGATCTCCATCGCACCATATAATCACCGCTCGCTTCCAGTGTGACCATGTCTACAAGGAGAGGAAAATCCCTGCTATTATCACACATCTTTTTTTTCAAACCATAATTAGGAGTTTGTGGCATTTTTTTCCCCAAGAACCCTGAGCAGGAGCACCCAGAAACTAGATTTGCTCTCAGTAAAAGCAAAACCACCTGCTGAAGTGACATGAGCAAGTTTCCATAAACTGACTTCTCGGTTTGCCTAGTCATTTATCCCCCGACCTGAAGTCAGTGGAATGGAAAAGAAATACTCATCTGCTGCCCTTCTGCATCCACTTTCTCCCCACATCTGTATTTTTACACCATGTAGATGAAGCAGACCTGCATTATAACCCCCATCCTGGAAAAAAAAATCTGGTATTTCTCCTATTTATTTTTATTTTTAAATATATTGCTCAAACTATACTCTGTGTTGCAGCTGACTTACAACCTGGCAGGTAGCAGCAGGGATCCTGCTGTGAGCCCACTGATAATTGATATTTTCTTCTCGCCTTCCCTCTGTAATTTCCCTCTGAATATTCAGAGCAGCAGGAGATACTTGTACAACAGATTTGGGGCTGGAGCGAAGCTGCCGCGGTGGAGCCGGCTGATGCCAGTGGGTGACTTTTCTCGGGCAAAACTTGTCCCAGCTTCATTTTGGGGACTGGCAGCGTCTCCTCAGGGGGCAACTTGTGGTGGCAACTGCAAGGAGGCTGCAAATGGTTTCTATCATCTCCCATCAAGAAGACAGCTGAGGAGAGCGCGCTCAAGCTGGAGCAGAGAAATGCATTGTAGTCCTGCTGCAGAGACTTCATTTGATAAATAATGTATAGAGAGTTTGCAGTACTAACTGCTTTTCCCCAACCCAGGCAGCTGGGCTGGGTTTGAGCAATCCTGATGCATTCCTCCTTCCAGGCAGGGGATGGGAGGATGGGTGGGTGATCACACCGGTGGTGGGGAAGGAATGGCAGGCAGTGACAGGCTCTGCTGGGTCAGCTCACAGAATCACAGTGGTTTAGGAGTTGGGAGGGATCTCGAAACATCATCCAGTCCAACCTCCCTGCCCGAGCAGGATCATCTAGACTAGATCACACAGGAATGTGTCCAGATTGCTCTGGAATGTCTCCAGAGAAGGAGACTCCACAACCTCTCTGGGCAGCCTGTCCCAAGGCTCTCACCCTGAGAGAGAAAACATTTCTCCTTACATTCAGATGGAACCTCCTCTCCTCCAGCTGGGACCCTTTGTCTCTTGTCCTATCACTGACCATCAATGAGAAGAGCCTGGATCCATCCTCCTGACACTCACCCTTTACATATTTATAGACATTAATGAGGTCACCCCTCAATCTCCTCTTCTCCAAGCTAAAGAGACCCAGCTCCCTCAGCCTGTCCTCATAAGGAAGGTGTTCCACTCCCTTCATCATCTTGGTGGCCCTGTGCTGGACTCTCTCAAGGAGTTCTATGTCCTTCTGGAACTGAGGAGCCCAGAACTGGGACAATATTCCAGATGTGGTCTCACCAGGGCAGAGAAGAGGGGGAGAAGGACTTCTCTTGACCTACTAGCCACCCCCCTTCTAATACACCCCAGGATGCCATTGGCCTTCTTGGCCATGAGGGCACATTGCTGGCTCATGGTCACCCTGCTGTTCCTCAGGATCCACCAGGTCCCTCTCACCTATCCTGCTCTCCAACAGGCCAGTCCCAACCTATCTTGGTCCCTGGGGTTGTTCCTCCACAGATGCCAGACCCTGCACTTGCCCTTGTTCAATCTCATTCCATCTCTCCCTGCCCAGCTCTGCAGCCTGTCTGGGTCTTGTTGAATGGCAGCACAACCTTCTGGGGTGTCACCACCCCTCCCAGCTTGGTGTCATCAGCAACCTTGCATGAGTTCATCTAGGGCTCTTCTCGCTTCTCAGCAAGAGGTGACATACAGCCTGGAGTACCACCTGCCTGAACATCAGGGTGCTGCACCCCTTTACCACCCGTAACAGGTAAGTGCCTCATCAAGGAGTGGATATAAATGTGTAAGGTGATCTCCTCCAGCCTGGAGCCAGTACAGGATGCAGGAGCTTGGAGACAAGGCCACAGCTTTGTGCTGGTTTTTAAGCTAGACCTTGGTTTTGCTCACACCAGTTCACCCACTGGTTGGGGTTAGGCAGTTCAGGAGCAAGCACTTAAAATCAATTTTAAGGCTGTTTTTTTAATGCTGAAGAAAGCACAGAGATGAAGGAGACCCTTCAGTCCTGTGACAGACAGTGATGTGACCTAACCCCTTTCATGAGCGGGTCAAAATTCATCGTTGGGTTGACTGCCACGGTCCCCAGTGTCCCAGAAGGCTGACTCAGCACCTTGTATTTCCAACACTTACGATTTCTAAGCCAAAATTAACCACAGTCAGTCGAAACACACTTTCCTGCCCACCTTTGCTGCCCTCTTTCCCTTCTGATCAAACAGATGGGTAAATAGGGATGACCACACGCCGTGGCCATCAGCCAGAGCAAAGCTTGCTGGACTGAGAAACGAGATCATCGCTGGTGGAGCACTCGCTCCTCAAGCCGGTGGAGATTCACTTTTGGGCAGGGGCACCAATCTAATTTTCCACTCTAGACAGATGTTTAATAACCCAAAGTCCTCTTACTCTGGTGGGATTACCCAAGGGGCACTTTTCTTCCACAAAGCCCAAAAGAGCATGTGAGAAATGCAGAGAGAAAGCCCATAACAGCCCTCTCAGACACAAGCTTAGTCGGGTTGTTGACAGGGATGACTCCACTGAAGAAACCAGAGAGAAAAGAGAAAAAAAAAAAAGTTAAATTTTACAAGCTGGTCTGAAATTTGGGTGGGTTCTCTTCCTATCCCACGGGCCTTGCCCTGGTGCTTGGCTGGTGTCAAGGAGATGAAAAGGAGCTGTGAAGTCTCTGATACCTTGCCTCCTTTTATAAGTGAAGTAACTGGTAAAGAATGTTCTTCTAATGCAAAGCTTGGCTTGAAGATCAATAGCAGCTTCATGTGTATTTTTGTCTAATATTTTATTTTGCAGAGCTTTTGGGAAAAAAAGAAAAACACTCAAAAAAACCCCCAAAACCAACCCAACCACATTGCTTTTTGTGCAGCACATGGATGTGACAAGCTCTGCTGCCAGGTTCTGGGCTTTTATCACTAATTTCTTCCCCAGCCTGAGACATCAGGTCCAAAACCACATGGCCAGGGCCAGGCAGTGAGCCAGGACTGTCCATACTCTTCTCAGACCTTCTCCCACTAAGTAGATGGACACTCTGAAGCCAAGGCAGAGTTGGTTCTGGGCCTGTCCTAGTGTGCCTTGCAGCGGGGCTTTCACTCACTTCTGCTTGTACATTGCCACAAGGTGCTTTGATGGAAAGTTTGTTGATTACAAGACACTATGATTGTTCTCATGAATGATGACATGTGTTGATCAAGAAGCTACCCTTGCCTCCTTGGGAAGAAACACCAAGCATTGCTCACAGATCCCTCAAAGCACCATCCCCCTGTGTCTCTCCTTTCTAAAGCTGCTGCAGGTGAGATGACTAATTGCAGGTGGTGGTACCAGCCATGAGTAATGAGGCTGGTTGGCCAACTCCTTTAAGTCCACGTGGCTCCCCTCCTTTCTGCATTTGTGTTAGCTGATAGGAGGTTAGAGCAGAGCAGCTGTGGTAAAGGCAGGAGTTGGGGGTTTTAGAGGTTAATAAGAGTCTGTTGGTGCTCTAGATCAATAGGAGACAATAAGAGGAAGAAGATAGGGAGTTGTTTTGGGTTTTTTTAAGGTCTGTACTTCTAAGATGAATGACACAGGTTTGGTAGGGTGCCTGTGGGGGTGTTGCCTTTTGATACTGAGCAGAAGAAGTGCCTGAGAACCACGGGGTGCTGCTTCTGTCTTGCTCTGGTGTCTGCTATCTGATGGCCTCTGAGAAGCATGAAGAGTGCTGGGAGAGCAAAGACATAGATCTTCCATGATCTTCTGTGATGCTGGAGTTCAGGTGTGCTTGAGTTTCTGCTCTGGTTTCTTCTTCATGGTCCTGTGCCCTGTGGGGTCTCCTGTATCTCACTCTTGTGTGTTTACATGAAGATATAGGTGTGTACATGTATATATGCTCTACTTTTTTGGGTGTGTGGTGGACCCCTGTTCTATACAAAGTTGGGATGCTAAAGGGACAAAGCAGGAAGCTATAAGGAGAGCCAGATGTTTAGAGAGGACTCAAGTATTGACTTTAAATCTTCACACCCCGAGGAGGGTGACATTTAAAGCCAAGCATCCAACCTTGAGCCCCTCAGAGCTGGCCATCAAGTACAGGAGAAGGCAGGCTGGGAAGGTCTTGCCACTTCACCCTTCTCTGGACCTGGTGTTTCATGCCAGTGGCTTCAAGGTGGGCTTGTTGCTGCTTTTGTTTCTCTTCTGTGCTGCTTCTCCTGGGTCACCTGAGAATCTCTTCCTCCCCTTAAACATATGGGTGCTCTGGACCATACAGACTCCAATATCATCTGAACCAGACTTAGAAGAACAGTTGAATGCAGTAAGATGCTCTTTGTTTGCCAGTTAGGAGGAACAACTTCTAATTTTTTTTTTTTGTAAGAAAAAACAATGGTTTCTCTGGCTTTGAGAATTTGTGGATAAATCGAGGACTTCCGATGTCCTTGGAGTGCACAGCCCTGAGCCAGCACAGTTGTGGTCAGGGTTATCCAGCAGGTGTAAGGCTCTTACAGTGGCCTTCTGGGGGTGGGGTGGTATTATTAGTTGTTTTTAGACAAAGCTGCTCTGTTATGTCTCTGCTGGGTTTGACTGAAGCTCCTCGTGTAAGAGCTGGCCGGGCAGTGAAGGTGGAAGCCTCTGAAGAGCATCTCAGGATGCAGCCCAACCGTGGGGATGGGACAATGGGTGTCCCACAGACAGTGGGCAGTCAGTTTTGCTCGTGCCTGGTGCTGCCCAGTGCGAGGGGGCTGTGTCCAGCTGGGGTTACTGGGGACAATGGAAACCTCTGCCCTGAGTACTTTGTCTGGATGATTGCCCTGGGCTGTTAGTGCTGGGTGAGGGGTCTCCTCCAGCTTGATGGGGTGTGTCTGGGTGATGGGAAGCTGCTGGTCACCCAGACAGGGTACTGCCTCCCCCCTCATCCCCAGATACAGCACTCCTATTCCTTGGATTAGCTTAAAATCATATCAGCAACTCGACCAACTCTGTTTTCCCTTGCTGGAGGTCATGTTTTGCATTTCTGCTACACTTAAACCATGGGGTAATGCTTCTGTACATGATTATAAACCTGATGGAGCCCCCACTGAAGTACCTGCCTTTCTGAGGAGCTTAAGTAATATTTTTCAAAAAGCACTTCAGTGACCTCTGAATTCCCGTGGAGCACTCGAGTACACACGACCTGAGGCTTCAGTGTTATGAATCCAATTCTGAAAAAGCCTGGAAATTGATTTGTGGCTCTGTGAGGCACAAGAAGGCTTCAGAGATCCGAGGAAAATGACTTGTTACCTGACTCTGGAAATGACTCAATGTTGGGCCATCATCACAGGTACAACCAGAGCAGGACCATCCATCCTGTGGCAGACCTGCTCGTGGCCTTGCTGGGCATTTCCCACCATAAGAAAATGCAGTTGGTGTTTGAAAGCATCTTTACCAGTTGGGGAAGCTCAAATTACTAGAGTTAAAAAGTGCTGATGATGACAGGACCCATTCATCTAATGTTTATCTGGTGGCTCTTCTATGCTCACACACCTTTGGCTGTCTGCCCCAGGTCTGCAGTTATCACAGAGTATTAGGGGTTGGAAGGGACCTCAAAACATCATCTAGTCCATACACTGCCCCCCCCTCCCCCCCCCCCCCCCCCCCACCAGAAGAGGATCACCTAGATTAAATCACACAGGAACGTGTCCAGATTGGTCTTGAATGTCTCCAGAGAAGGAGACTCCACAACCTCTCTGGGCAGCCTGTGCCAGGGCTCTGTCACCCTCACAAGGAAATAGTTTTTCCTCATGTTCATGTGGAATCTCCTCTGCTCCACCTGGG